>VZQC01003368.1:357771-427020 GCA_009823505.1 Rhizomys pruinosus
GCATGGTAGAATGTAAGGGCTGCGATTGGGGTGAATGGTGAAACTACAGCAATGTAGTCTGGACACTCATTTGATCAACTTGATTGAACATACAACCCCTCACCCCCCGCTGGATGGTGGGGCTGTGGGGGTTTGGGCACAACAGCCTGCAAATTGGTTTTACATGAAGGATGCTTGTACTCATGGATTATCACTTATAGCTAAAAAATGAAAAAAAAACTGAGAGAAAGATGCAGGACAGTTATGGCAGAATGCATGATCTGGGATAGGGTGTGGGTGGGGGGGAAGGGAAAGGGAAATATGCCTGAACTGAATTGGAAAATGATGTATGAAATGCACAAAGCATCAATAAAAGAACAAAACAACAGTAACAACTACTGTATGAATTAAAACCAGGTAAAATGGAAACTCTAGGTCCTCAGTATCAGCCACATATCAAGTGTTCATAAGCACACATGCCTAGTGTTCACTATGTTGCTCTACACAGATATAGATAACTGTAGAAGCTGGGTTTAGACAGTGCTTTTTAGGTGGTCAGTTAATGGATTTTAACTGCTTTTCTGGTTGAGATTTACAGGAAATCTGTGATGTAGGTTAGTGTTGATGGCTGTACTCCCTCTGAGATGAACTTGGGACTCTATCATATCAACAGAAAGAAAGGAAGCATTGTAACTATTTAAAGAAATCATGACACATGAGATGACATATGGCTTAGATGATCCCAAACGATATTTCAATATAATTTTTCCGTGATTCTAAATTTAATTTTCTATATAAAGAGCCTAGCCTACCATTCTAAAATTTCCAACTAGTTCCGCCAGAAGATGGCGCTGTTGCCACATAGTTAGTCAAGCAAAAGGCTAATTCTTAAATGAAGCATCATAAAATGCTTTGCCACAGAGGCTCTGGAAATTTCCATTTGGTATGAAAACTCTTTGATGATAGATTTCACTGACAATGGGATTCCTTCTCTCAGACTTAGCCAATTGTTCTAGTGTGACTATAGCAACTCACCTGTTTGTTTACTTCTTAATTTGACCATGTTTACTTTTCCTGCTTAGAATGTAGAACGCTTATAAACAAATATTTTCCAACTTGCTAATTCGTTTCCTTTCATTAATTCGTTGAGTTTATTTATTTAAGGATTATTTAGTGAGTGATTGTGTCTGTGCCAGGCACGATGCTAGACACCAGGGTGACAAAAGTTAATGATAGGCATATTCTAAGAAGAGACGTTGTTTTCTCGATCTTTATTCTAGTCAAAGGGGCAGGTGTTTTGGGCACTTTGCCCTTATTTTCTTTTGGAAAACATTATTTTAGGCTGGGCAGATGGCTCAATGAGTGAGGTGCTTTTTGTGCCAACATGACAACCTGACTTTGAATCCCCAGAATCCATATGAGAGTTAGACACTGCAGCACATGCTTGTAATCCCAATACTGGGAGGGACATGGACCAACATTGTGAAGTGAGTCTAGTTAAAGGTTTGATACAGGTTCAGTGAGAGATCCTGTATCAAAAAAGAAGGTAAAGAGTCATTGGGGAAGACACCAGAACTTGACCTACGGCCTCTACACATAGGCACAAGTGTATACACATACACAAATACAAACCATTAATTAAAAATTAGACTGGTTTACCATATATATTGTATTAGACAAACCTTTGTTTATGGTGATTTTCTCTCAGATTAATCGACTGAGTTTAATCTGAATCTTTATTTTTTTATTTTTATTTATTTATTTATTTTTATTTTTTATGTGTATTGTACTGTCTGCATGTAGGTTTGTGCACCTGTGTCATGCAATGGTGCGGAGGTCAGAAGAGGGTGTCAGATTCCCCTGGAACTGGAGTTAAAGATGGTTCTCAGCTGCCATGAGGGTGCTGGGGATCAAACCCGGGTCCTCTGCAAGAGCAGTTGGTGCTCTTAACCCCTAGGTCATCTCTCCAGCCCTAATCTGAAACTTGAACACAATTACTAGAATAACATTTTTCTTCTTTAGTCTTCCAGGCAATCAACCAATTTGCAAATCCATGTAATGAATGATCATCTTCACAAAATTACCACCACCACCTCCCTTATCACAAGAGAAATTTTAAACGGTTTCACATAGCAATATTCAGAAGGAAGACTCCTTTAAAAAATCCATCTTTGTGAGTACAGATGTGATTACATTTATTAGTGGTATATTCCTTAGAATGCTATGTTAACCTGGTGTAGCACAACAAATTCTATCACAGTTTAAGTGACATTTAAGCACCTCTACATACATGAATGGTGGACATAAAGTTAGCTTGTCTTTTAAAATGAGTTCATGTTTTATCTGCTTTCAGACTGCAAACTTGTATATTTATGTAGACTATTGCAGAGGTGTGTGGTCATTTCACAGCATTTTCTTTGTTTTATTCAGTAGAGACACTGGCTACTTAGCATATATTGCTAGCTTAATTCATGTTACAATGAATGAAGAAATCAAGAGGCAAAGGCTGCCTTTTTTATTCTAGCTCTTGATGACATGGTCTGATTACTCTGTGTACCAGTTAGAAATGGTCATTCATTAACCAGACACTACATTATCGGAAATGAGGGACCAAAGTGTGTCCAATGTCTATTCTCAGACACAGGGTTGGGCTTTAATAATATGACAAAAGCCCAGCATTCGGATTTCAAAATAAGATCAGGTCAGCATTAAATGCTGTCTAAGCTCGCATTTCCAGGGCTCACTAAAAGCTAGGTATGATGCATTAGTGATTTATAAGAATTCTTAAAACTCTTACTCCATTTCACCAGTGGGGGGTGCAGAAGGGTTAAGGGACTTCTAAAAAGTCACAGTTAGAAAGTGGTAAAGCCAGAGAGATTAATGGAGAAGCCAGATCTCTTAAGCATTACAAGCTTTGCCTTCTCATTTTCTGTCAGACACAGAGCTCTGCATACCAAAGCATACATCCTAATTTCCAGGAGGTCTTGGAAACTGAATTTAGGAACAAGTCTGTAGGTCAAAGGTACCATTGTGATAGTGAGAAGCAGTGTCAAGTTTAGGTCTGAACATCATACAGTACTTACATAGATTACATGATCCAGCCCAAGAGACTCCAAACTTGGTGCCTCTTGGGATATGGTAAATCAGCTTGTCTTTCCAGGTAAATGAGCGGGCCCAGAACCACACTTTCTCATAAGCTCCAAATATGGTATGCAAAACTTTGTTTATGAACCAAAAGCATTTGGGACTGACTTTGTCAGTGACAATTTCTTGTGGAATACAAGTTCTTTGGGCTTTGGACAAAACTGACTCCTAATTTGCTATTTTTATGATTTTGAGTTTTCCTTTATGTCTTGCTGTAATAGTTTTTTTTTTTTTTTTTTTTTTTTTTTTTTTTTTTTTTTTTTTTTTTTTTTTTTTTTTTTTTTTTTTTTTTTTTTTTTTTTTTTTTTTTTTTTTTTTCTTCTCTGGATGGGATAGAGGGGAAGGAGGGGGGGAGAAAGGGGGAGAGAGAAAGGGAGGGAAGAAGGCTACATGGGGTGAAGGATAGGGAGGACAGGCAAAACTAAAATATAGGGACAAACACAAAATCTTATGAATGGAGACGGGGGGAGAATATGGGAATACCGGGAAAAGTTGAAGGAAACCAAGGAGGATGGCGAACCACGGGGGGCGGGGGCGGGGTAGGGAGCTGGAAAGTGGGGAGGGTCGGGGTGAGAAGGGGCCGGTGGAGGCGGCAAAAACAAAGGTGAAAACGGAAGGAAAAGGGGGGGGTGTGAAACACGGAATGGGGGGAAAACTCAACGACCGCGAACGATTTTTAATCCTGCATAAAGCCATAGAAAAAAGAAGCATAAATCCATAAAAAAAAACACTATTACAATTACTCCATAAAAAAGGGGGTTGGGAAACATGAAAAAATTTAAAAGGCAAGGAACACCCGGAAGAACGGAGAATAACCTGGGAAACGCGCTAAATGGCTGGTAAAAGTGAAGGAATCGCTCCAACAGTGGGCCTGCGCCGGACGGAGGGGAACAAGGCAACCGGGGGACAGGGGTTGGGGGAGGGGGGGAGTGGGAGGGGGCGGCGGGTCGGTGAAACAGTTGGGCTCGCTCAACCACCTCAAAACGGGGGGTGGGGTGGGAGAAATAGAGCAAAGGGTGAGACCAGGCAACAAGAAATTGACGGGAAAATTACAGAATTGAGGGGGGGGGGAAAAAAAACAACAGAGTGGTGGTTCAAATGATTGCAAAAACGAAGGGGTTGGGGGGGGGACAGATATATGCAAGGTGGGCTGGTGGGGGGAAAGGGGGTGAAAAGGACAAGGGGAGGAGTGAAATACAAAAAACATGCAAACAACAGTGGGGAAGGGGGAAAAGAAGGCCGACAAAAAAACGGAGCAAGACGGAAGGAGCTAGGTTTGGTAAAGTCTAGGAAAGAAGTAAAAAAAGGGGGGGAAAAAAAAAGAGGACGAGAGAGAAAGAGCAGGCGGGTTAAAGAAGGGGCGGGGTGGTGGGGGGGATAACTAGATTCAGCAGAGAAACAACGGGGGGGAATTAAAGACAAAGAAAAGGATTTAGTCAAAGGAAAAAATAAAAAGAGCGAATTTGTAAACAACCCGCTGGTGGAGGTCGAAGCGATGGAGCGAGGGAACGCCAAATATGTAGGGCCTGCAATGTTCACACTTTAAGAAACAAATTAGGTACTTATCTCGATTCCGGCCTGGGGACGAACACGGACACCCCGGGCTATTACAAGCGGGGTACTAAAAGTGAAAAACGGTGGGAACGCAAAGCTCGTATCATCAAAAAAACCTGGGGGGTGACATGGTCCACACGGGACCCGGACAAACGGAAACCCCCCCCCCAAAACACCCCCCAAGCAAGCGAAAACGCCCCAACCCCACCAAAAGCCACAAGGCCCACCGCAAACGACGGACAAAACCCCCCCACCAACAACCGGCGGACAAACCCCCCGGGCCGCCACGAAAACCGGAGGCGGGAAACGACAGCTCGCAGACGCACACCGCCCCGGAAACAAAAACAGGAAAAAGGAAAAAAAAAGGGGAGGAAAAAAAAGACGCCCCACACAGGGAGAGGAAGAACGAAGGACAGCGGGGAGGGCAAGAGAGTAAAACAAGGAAAGGAGAGGGGGAGGGAAAAACCAAAAAAAGCAACGAGAGGAGGGGGAGAAGGAAAGGAGGGGGGGGAAAGAAGAAGAAAAAAAAAAAAAAAAAAAAAAAAAAAAAAAAAAAAAAAAAAAAAAAAAAAAAAAAAAAAAAAAAAAAAAAAAAAAAATAGAAAAAAAAAAAAAAACAAAACAAAAAAAACAAAGAGGAAAGGNCTAACCTGTAGAGGATGTAAGCTTGTGGCATCAGCCATGGGTTATTTCTCCAAGGGGAGAGCCAATAGCCAATTAGATTTGGGATATACAGGCACATGGCTGCCTCTGCTGCACAGTATTTCCAGGCAGGTGAGGTGTATCTGGTGCTGACGGTGGAGTCTTGCTTGACTCAGGGAGACCCATATTTGCTTTATTGGTTTAGTGGCCTTTGGTAACACTCTCTGGCATTCCAGAGGCCATCTGTACACTTGCATGTGTGGTCTCAATACATCCCTCCCATATTAACTGCTATACATCAAATGATTACAAGTCTGTTGGTTTAAAGAAACAAATTGTTTATGTCATAATTTCTGTAACCCCAAATTTTAGGCACAGGGTGGCTGGATTCTGTTTAGGGCCTCACAGAAGTGAATCACACTATATTAGTTACTTTTCTCACCTCTGTGACCAAATTCTTGCTAAGAAGCAAATTTCAGGGAGGAAGAGCTTGTTTTGTCTAACAGTTTGAGGAGATACGGTCCATTGTGGTGAGGATATTGTGGTGGTGAGGAGCAGGATGCAGCTGCAGGAGTATAAGGCTTCTTGCTCACATCTCAGTGGATCAGGAAGCAGAGACAAAGAATGTGCCAGCTCTCGGCCTTTCCCTTTCCCCCTTTTTATTCAGCCTGGGACCTCAGGCTATGGGTTAGTGTCCCCTACATTCAGGGCAGGTTTTAACCATGTCCTTTTTTAATCCTCTCTGGAAATAGTATCTCAGACACACCTAAAGGTGTGAATACCTAATACTTGAGTGATTTCATAATCTACTTAAGTTGACAAAATTAATCATGACAGAGGTATTGGCCTGCATGGTCATTTTTTTCAAAGCCAATTTTTATTGAAGTTTGTGCATTTCATACAAAATTTCAAATCAAATCTAGACCCATGCCACCCTCCCTGCCCCCCCACCTCACCAGAGCTCATGCATTCTGATGAACATGTTTTTCATCTTTTTCTCAGTCTCTCTCAAAACTTTCGATGCAGAAGTTTACTGTTTTGAGAAGTTCGTCAATTCAGTCAGTTCTTTGACCCAGTCTTGTTGCTGCTATTGTTGTTGTTATTGTTATTCCTTCCAAGATGCATCACTCTAAAATATGCACATATGTGTGCTACATATATCACAGGTTTTAGCATCTTCAGCTTATGAATATTTTTTTCTTTATTAGACTGAAAGATGTCATGTTTGAAGGCTCCTCCTTGGTAAGCTCAAACCACCATCAGTTCTGCTCTGTGCACCACACTGGGGTTTTCCCTCACCATGGTCACCAAATGAGGTCCAGTAAGCACTGCATCCTGTCTTAATTTTCCTGTACTGGTCTCCATGACACAGCCTTGGTAGTCCAACATTGGCAGTCTATACTCTGAAGAGGCAGAAACCCCACTAGTAGCTCAACCCACAAGTTGGATGTCTCAGCAGTCCGCATCTGGCACTGAAGGTTTGGAGGATTCTTGGAGAGACATGAGTCTTCAGTCTATATTGGAAGGTTGAAAAGCTGTGTCTCATGTCTTTGAAGGATGGCAAAAGCAGTGGCAGTCACACGGTAGCTGCACTTGCCAGTAAGACAGGCAAAAGAACTGTGCTTTTTTTTTTTTTTTTTTNTTTTACTAAGATCTCAAGTTTTATACCTGAAGTACGATTTCTCAGGATAAGTCCTATTTATTTATTTATTTATTTATAGTTATACTTTCCTTTTGGATGTTTAAGGCCACAGAGTTAGCCCAGGTTAAACAAAGTTTTTGTTTCCTCAAGGTCAGCTGAGGATTTGGTCCTCAAGGGTCACTCAGGTTTTTTGGGGGGCTGGGGGGGAAGGAACCCCTGGCTCCTTTTGGCTTTTCAATCACCAGTTCCAGCCACTTGAGGACAAAGCCAGGCCTTGCTAGACCAGGCTTCCCTTTTTGAAGCATGAGCAGACTTTCCTCTTTATAGACTGGACACTGGCTGAAGTCCCATTAGTGGATCTCCAAGACCTCCCTGCACAGGAAGACTGGTGACTCACATTTGCAGGACATTTCAAGACTGCATGATCATTTTTATTAACTACTTAATTTTTTTCATTTTTTAACAATAAGTAATAATTTATGAGTACAAGCATCCTTCATGTAAAACCAATTTCCAAGCAGTTGTGCCCAAACCCACACAGCCTAAGGGTCCCACCATCCAGCTGGGGAGCTTGTATGTTCAATCAAGTTGATCAAATGAGTGTCCAGACTATTTTGCTGTAGTTTCGCCATTCACCCCAATCGCAGCCCTTACATTCTACCATGCCGCCTCCTCTGCAGATTGTTCCCTAGGCTTAGAAAAGGGGCACAGGTGGATGGGAAGCAAAACAGTCTACTTTCTCTGGAGCTGTTGTCATGGACTCTGCTCAATTCTGGCTGTTTCCTTTCATGGGCTGACAATTTGTCCAGGAATAACCTTTCAATCCTACTAATGAAGCACAAGCAATTAGATATATAGGTATTTAAACAGTACTAATTGTTATGATAGGTTACTTTGGTATAGACACAGATGTTTGAATGGTATGTTAATCCATGAATTATGTTTTTTTCTGTAAAATATGACAGGGTCTTACTGTGGCTTATAACATCTCCTAAGCACTGCATGATCATTTTTATCTGGGGTTTGTGTGTGTTTTTTTTGAGCTCACTTTCATTAGTATAGATCTGTTCCTTGTTGTAGCACTGTGGACCCTGTTTTGCTCCTGGCTGTTGGTTAGGGGCTGCTCTCCACATCAAGAGACTGCTGAGTTCCTATTAATGAGTAATAGCCATCAATTTTGTGTTGATTCATCTGAAGTCCAATATAGAATAACATAATGTGGTGATTATTTAATCAAACATGTAGATAGCATATAATACATGACCCCATGCTGGACATGGCTCAAAGACTTTCACCAAAATTATTCCATACAATAGTTACAATATTTTATGATACAGGTGCAGTTATATCTATCTTGTAGCTATATAAGCTGAGGTACAGAAAAGTCAACTCCATCTGGGGACTTCTAGATAAGAATAAGGCCTTTGACATGGCTGCTCCTAGTGGAGCACTACTGTCCTTCAATACTGCCCTTCACATCCCTTCTGTGTATCTAAATAAGCATTTGTAAAAGAGAATCACTAAAGCTTATGGAACCCCAAAGCAACACTGACCAACATGCTTAGAAATGCAATTAAGTTTCCTGTAAGTCCATATCCTGGTCTACCTCCTGACCACGTTTTCTGGGAAAGAGGACATCATTGGTCCCTTGCTTCTTCTGACTTCCAGCACTTATTTATAATGTCTCTTCCTTACCTAGGAAAGTGAAGCTCAGAGAAGCACATAGCCTCTTTTTGCTCAAGGCACACCTTCCATACTCTGGCCTCCTGTCTGGATCCCTGGTCACTGGGAGTGATCAGTCACCACTCACTATGGAATGAACTTTGATCCCAGGAGGCCAGTCTTATCAGATGGTCCAGCAGCCAGCCTCCAAAGGCCAGAAGCACACACCTTCAGACGAAAGAGGATGTAATCTCTTAAGATGTTTAAACGGGGACTGAGGAAGGTCAATTTCAGGTTTGCCATCTGGATTGGTCTCATTTTGAGGAGGAACATGGCAAAATGGCTTGTCACTGTTCTCTCTGTACAAATGAGTTCAGCCTTCATGCTATAGTCTTCCAGATGTGATAGAGAATGAGACGGTTCTGCTGCCTAATACACCCTCCAAGACCTTTGGACTCCTTCAAGTGTATAAATTCTCCCTGGTTTGACAAGATTGATTTTCTACCCTTTACTTTGCAAAATCTATTGTGAGACCAAAGCAAGTAAAATTGATTTCTGCTCACTTTCCTCCCCACCCAAGGGCTCTTTGCTCATTCCTGGTGATAAGACATTTTCGAAATTTCTATGCCCTTTTGAAAAGCTTTTTTTGAAAAAAAAAAACCTTTCTTTCCTTTCTTTGAGTACAGTGAAATCATATGGTTCCATAGGCTTGTTTACAAATTTTAATGTGATATTGTACATGTTTAAACTGCATAGATTCAAATAGGTAGCCCTGCTGTATCATACATAGTTGGAAGCCCAAGTATTTATATTGTAATGTTGAGCCATGGCAATGAAGACTGAGGACAATATCACCTTCATTTTTATTCAGTTCACACTTTGTACATTTTGCTTAAATAAGAATGCACTCCACAAAGACCCAGCAGAAATTTATTCCTCTGAGTCGCATGCTAGAGAATCAAATGTAGTGGGTCTGCATTTTGCTTTTCAGTGCAGCATATAAAATGTTTTTCTTCCTTTAGTTCTCTGAAATGAATTTACCTGGCCATGAGCCTCCAGCAGTCTGTGTGGAAATTCAACCTCAATCACAATACAGACTCCAGTGAAGGGTTAAGCAGAAATGTCAGGGGTCTTATGTTACCCCCAAAATTCCAAGAAGGGTGAATTGATTGCTCTTACCACTTGTTTTCAAGGCTTATGTGAGTCCTTGGAGACAGGAGGCTCAGGTAGTGAGGTAACCTTTTATTCCACCTCAAATTGGAAGCCCTGATGCCTGAGACCTAGCCTTCCTACAGAGAACCTGTAGCAGTTCACTTTTAACACGTTGCTACCTCTATAAGGTTTTGTATAAGCAAAGGACACAAGTCCTTGCTTCTGGAACATCTGTCAAAGTCCATTTTCTTTAATTCTGGGGGATTTAATGCCCCCCTATATTGTTGTTGTCTCCCATTCAGCTCTGGGTAAATGAACTTGACCCCCTTAGTGAATTATGGAAATACAACCCAAGAATATGGGAACTCAGCACAGATCATGTTTGTGATGTTTGCTCTTAGGGAGCCACAGCCTAAACTCACCAGCAGTAATGTCTCTGAGCCCAGAGAAGTGAAAACTTAGGTAGTTTTCCTATTTTCTCAATTGCACAGGATAGGTAGGAATGGGGAGGTGACTTTTGGGATTGATGGCTCAAATCCACTTTACTAGAGAAATGTGATAGGATTGTTAGGCATGTGGAATTCTCTTCAGGAGAGCTGAGGTGATGGTTGTATTTCTCCCCTGACCACACTCAGTGCTCAGGTGCAGCTGCAGCATAGGTTTGAGAACTGAATAAATGAGGTAATGGAGTAAATTAGAAGGGTACCATGGTATGTTTTCTGTGTGAACTAGGCAGAGAGGGATAGGCAGACTTGAAAGCACAAGGCTGGTAGACAATGGAAAAGCAGTAGAGCCAATATATCAGAAGTCTCAATGGCCTCAGTGAATCAAAGAACTATTAGGATCTAGGTCACTCTTCTACAGATAATTAAAGGAAAGGCTGACAGTGAGAAGCTGTAAATCCAGATTTTAGAGGTAGCTTGCTCATAAGAGAGAGCCTCTAGAAGAGTGTGAATAAATATTAGGTAAGGCAGAGCAGAGATTATTGGAAGTGAAGACTTCAAGGGACAGATAAACTAAGATGTCTTCTCATGAATGAAGAAGTTGCCAAAAACCAATGACAAAGGAAAGATTAAGAGGAGGATGGAGAGCAGACATTTTATTAATTAATTTATTTATATTTTTTTATCAAATCTAGACCCGTGTCCCCCCAGCCCCCCACCCCACTAGAGCTCATGCATTCTGCCAAACATGCTTTTCATCTCTTTCTCAGTCTTTCTCAATATTCTCCATGTGGAAGTTGACTGTTTTGAGAAGAAGTTCACTGCTGCAGTTAGTTCTTTGATGCAGTCCTTTCTGTTGTTGTTGTTGCTGTTGTTGTTGTTTTCCAATATGCATCACCCCCAACTGCTTTGGACAAAAGCTCAAGGGGCCGTGCATAAGAAATACTTACAACTAGGTAATTGGCACCAGCATCCACAGATGAGGGATACCATTCATCCTTTGTTTATCTGGGACTGTGTTACTTCACTCAGCATGATGTCCTCTAGCTCCAGCCATTTTCCTTCAAAGCTCATGATGTCATCTTTCTTTTTTTAATACATCTTTTTTCATTTTTTAACAATAAGTAATAATTTATGAGTACAAGCATCCTTCATGTAAAACCAATTTGCAAGCAGTTGTGCCCAAACCCACGCAGCCCACGGGTCCCACCATCCAGTTGGGGGGACTTGTATGTTCAATCAAGTTGATCAGATGAGTGTCCAGACTATATTGCTGTAGTTTGGTCATTCACCCCAATAGCAGTCCTTACATTCTATCATGCCCCCTCTTCCGCAGATTGTTCCCTAGGCTTAGAAAAGGGGCACAGGTGGATGAGAAGCAAAACAGTCCACTTTTTCTGGAGCTGTTGTCTTGGACTCTGGTCAATTCTGGCTGTTTCCTTTCATGGGCTGACAGTTTGTCCAGGAATAACTTTTCAATCCAACTCTATAACTGCTGCATAGAACTCCATTGTGTAGATGTACCATATTTTCTCTATCCACTCATCAGTTGAGGGGCATTTGGGTTGGTTCCCGCTCCTTACTATTGTGAAGAAAGCTGAAATAAACATGGCCATGCATGTATCTCTGTGGTGAGGTGAGTCTTGAGGGTACATGCCTAGGAGAGGTATGGCTGGGTTGGGAGGCAAGTTCATTCCAAGTCTTCCAAGGGTTCTCCACACTGCTTTTTTGTTTTTAAGTTTATTAATTTTATTTATTTCGCATAGAATGTATGAATGTACTGCTGCATGCAAGTTTGTGCACCCGTTCGTGCAATGCCGCGGAGGTCAGAAGAGGTCTCGGATTCCCCTGGAACTGGAGTTCTCCTGGAATTGGAGTTTCAGACGGTTCTCGGCCGCCATGTGGGTGCTGGGGATCGAACCCGGGTCCTCTGTAAGAGCGGTCGGCGCTCTTAACCGCTAGGCCATCTCTCCAGTCCCCACACTGCTTTTCATAGTGGCTGCACGAGTTTACATTCCCACCAGCAGTGGATGAGTGTTCCCCTTTCCCCACAACCTCTCCAGCACTTGGTATCATTTGTTTTCTTGACCCTAGCCAGTCTTATTGGAGTAAGATGATATCTTAAAGTGGTTTTGATTTGCATTTCCTTAATGATTAGTGATGTTGAATATTCTTAAGGTGTTTCTCAGCCATCTCTAATTCCTCACTTGTGAAGTCTCTCTTCAGCTCCATCTATTGAGTGGGTCATTTGTTTTCTTTCTTCTTTGTTTTTTGAGTAGTTTATATATTCTGGAAATCAATGCTTTGTCAGATGTTTCCGCAGTGAATGCTTCCTCCTACTCTGTGGGATTTCTCTTCACTTACTTGTTTCTTTTTTTTTTTTTTTTCTTCTATGTTTATGAATGTACTGTCTGCATGCAGGTCTGTGCACCCGTGTCATGCAATGCTGCAGAGGTCAGAAGAGGGTGTCGGATTCCCCTGGAACTGGAGTTCTCCTGGAATTGGAGTTACAGACGGTTCTCAGCTGCCATGTGGGTGCTGGGGATCGAACCCAGGTCCTCTGCAAGAGCAGTTGGCGCTCTTAACCGCTAGGCTATCTCTCCAGCCCCCCCTTGATTGTTTCTTTTGATGCGCAGAAGCTTTTGAGTTTAATGAAGTCCCATTTGTCAATTGTGGACTTTAATTATTGTGTAGCTGGAGAGCAGACATTTCTTGATGGCTCCAGTAAAGTTGTGAGGTACTTTATAATCTATGACTGTGCATTAACAAGAAGTTAGGTATTTGAAGGAGGGGTAAGAGAACAGATGAAAAATAGAGTTTGATAAACATTAACAACATTGTCTTGCTTTCTACCTGTTTTTAGATACACTTGAGACTGGTCCACGTCGGTCTTGAACTCACTAAGTAGCTTATGCTGACCCCAAACTCATCACAATCCTTCTATCTAAGCTTCTCAAGTGTTGAGATTGCAAGAAAGAGCCACCACTCCTGGCTTTCTGCTTTTGTAAATAAAACTTTACTGGAAGATATTTACACCCACTCATTTACATATTGCCCCTGGTTGTTTTGGTACTCTGGCAACATTAAGTTGAGATATTTCATGTCCTAGAAAACCTAAATCATTTACCATCTGGTTTTATGGAAACAATTCTTTTTTCTGATTCTGATCTAGAATTACCAATGGAGAGCAAAAACATTAACCTCACAGTGAGGAGTAAGCATAAATAACATTATAATAATTTTTTTGTCTTTTTGAGACAGGGTCTCCCTATAGCCCCAACTGTCCTATAACTCACTCTGTAGACCAGGCTGGCCTTGAACTCACAAAAATCTGCCTGCCTATGCCTCCCGAGTGCTAGGATTAAAGGCGTGCACCACCACGCCCTGCTCATAATAATTTTTCTGCTACACAAATATCAAATGCTTTGTTCCCTTCAGTCTGGGCCTACTGCAGGTCACCAGGTGAACTATTTTGATTCAAGTCATTATTTTTTTCACAACAGTTTGAGGCACTGGATAGCTGAAAAGGATAGAATGGTAAATTGCTTTCATTTGGGCATGGGCATATTTTTATTTTTAAATTCAATTTAGGATTAAAATAAGGTAAATTTCAAGATATGCTCTGGTGGCTAATCTTGTCTGTCAACTTAATGGGAATTAAAATCACCATGGAAACACACATCTCGGCATGTTTATGAGGGCTTCCTAGACTGAATAAGAAGGAAGACAGTGAGCTGAGTATCAGCATTCACCTCTCTATGCTACCTGACTATCAAAAAAAAATGTTTGCGAGTGCCAGGCACTTGGTCATAAGTGGGTCTGATGGGTTGTCTGTTTTAGGGTTTTATAGAAGATGTAGTCTCTGGGCAAGCAGTATTTTATTCATTCTGTCACTAAAGAATCTGGAAAGAGATGCACAAATTCACATCTATACTCAGGAAAACCACAAATAGCTTGACCTCAACTGAAATAGAGTGAATAGGAACAAAGTTCATAATGGATATACTTGTCTAGATTTAATGAAAAAGACTGAGTTTATTTAAGGGTTATTGGAGTCAATTTTCACCCAAAAGTACTCTAAAGATTCCCCAGACAAAGCTAAAACAAATCATTCATTGTTTCAATTGATTCCTTGGAAGATTTTTATTAGCTAGTGTATCACCAAGCCATTTTCTTCCCCGTACTTTTTAGAAGTGACATTAACTTTGGTTTTGCATTTTAAATGTCACTGTCACAGATATGCTGTGGCACTAATTGCTGGTGACAGAAAATAAAAACCTTTATAAATTTCTGCATGGCCTGTAGCTACCAACAGTTAATGATAGAAACATTTTTACTGTGGCTTTTGCTTCACTAATACATTCTGATGCCATACTTTGTACGTTAGCTATCTTTAGCGCAGTGCTATCTGTAGCAGAAGAAGAAAAGAAGAAATGTGGACCCATACAGGGCAGACACTACATCACGGACCTACATAAACTGACCAATGGGAAGTCTGTTGTCTCAGGTTCTAGGGTTTTCAATGTATTACCCTTCCCTTGCCTGCCCAATGATGACTCCTTCCCTCTGATGAATGAATAAGCAATTTTATGTCTTTAGTTCAATAATCTGTGCATTGAAGGCAGCTGTTCTACAGTGGATCTCCCACCAGCGTTGGTGATGGCAAATTGGTTGTTCAATGAGGCTGGCAGATCATTTTCCTTGGGCTGTGAATTTCTTTGTCTCTTGTGATTTTCATGCCCTGTCAGGACTGGAGACAGTTACTTTGGAAGAGAAAAAACTTGAGCCTGCCATGAGCATTTCAGCTGTACTGTGTTGAAAGTCATCAAAACAATAGTTTTTTTTTTTTTTTTTCCTATAAGGTGTCATCTTCTTAGGTTTGTCATAATGGGCAAAGATCCTTTTTAAATTCAAGTGCTAAAGAATAATAAGCTTCTACTTTAAATTACGAGTCATTAAAAGAATGCCTCAGAAATTAGTGAGGGGTTTAGTTTTCTACCAATGTGGAATAATAGAGCAATGTTTTGTATATGGCTGCTCTCAATATAGAAGTCTCTTTTAACTGAAAGTTTGGCCTGGAGAAATGGCGTAGTAGTTATGAGCACTGGGTCATTTTTCAGAGGACCCAAATTTGACTCCTAGCACCAACATGGCAACTAACAGCTGTTACACCAACTCCAGTGTCACTTGCGTATGAGCTGTGACGAAAGTCATATTCGAGGCAAGTGGGGGAGCAAAGTCCTTTGGGGCCTGACCCCCTGGAGGTCCCTGACAGAATGCTCGGCCTTGACCATTTCCCGATATGCTCCTAAGATGTCACGCTTCCTTGGTGCTGGGCTTGGCATGCTGTCTTTCTTAGTTATAATATACTTTCTGAATACAACAAAGTCCTCTCTCAAGTTTAATTAAATGTTCCTTATAGACAAAGGACAGAGTTACCTAGATGTTCCGGGAGTTGGCAATAATAGCCAAATACCTCCCCCAGTTTTAGGCCATTCTTGGAGCAGGAACTTTCTGTAAATCTTAGTCAAATTAAATATAAAAATATTTTTGAGTACGACCCTCCTTTCTTAAAAGCTCTTGCAAAAATTCATTGGAAAAACAACATTACATTGGGTGATATCATAGACCAATTACAAAATAACAAATTATTTGAAGAAAGTTCAAAATAGGATAATCAGGTAAAAATGATGTTTTATATCATGACTGTTACTGAGTAAAATGGGAATTCCAGTGGCAGTCGTGTATGACGGGAGGCATTATTTAATTAAAGGCAGATGGTGGGCTCCTCCTTTAAGAAAAAATAACATACAAAGGGTCCCTGATTCTCCCCCTCCTTTCACAGGAACATATAATGAATGGGAAGATAGATGGGTTAATATAGATGGGTAGTGGGTCTTTTACTATACTTTAAACTTCATGCAAAAATTGCTAAGAGCTAGGCCTCCTTGGCGCTTGTTAACCCCACAGCAAAAACAAACTATTATTAATCAAATATACAATAGTAAATGGTGGCATTGCACACACTGTACCAAAGCAAGACATGTTGAAAAATTGGCTCCGGGTGCATTACAATTGGCCTGAGCCATTTCCCTGGGAGACAGAAAAAGAAAACTTTAAGATCACAAAGTAAAGGTTATTTTAGTTATAAAGTAATAATAAAAAGAAAAGCCACAATCTCTCAGTTCAAAAAAGGTTTTGTTCCAGACTTGTGCCTGCGGTTTTGTGACCATTGTCTAAACTCAAAGATGTATTATGCTGTAATCTGCCAACCATGACCCATGACTATGTACTTTGGTTAATGTATGAAAATTGAATTGTTAGTAACCTGTCCAGTAGTTCTGGAAAGTTTGCCAACTCTCCTTGCTGTTTCTTCTTGAATTTACTATAAAATCACTGCCTTGAGCTCAATAAAATTGCTACAGATCCAGAAAAGCTTCTCTTGGTTTTTCTTCTGTATGCCATTCACCGAACCTGTGTTTTCCTTCCAAGAGGACTCTGTTGACCCACGATTAGAACACGACCCCCGGTGGGCTAGTCAGTGGCAAACAGCTGTCTATACCTAAGGTTCCAGGGAATCCAAGGACCTCTTCTGGTCTCCTTGGGCATTCCACGACATGGTGTACCTACCTCTATGCAGCAATACACTCACTACAGAAAGAGTATTTCAAGATAGACAATATCAAATTGATGTTGCAATTGTCCGAATTATGAAGATTAGGAAAACATCCACAATTTGCTCGTTTCAGAAGTATACAGTTAAAATTTCCAATAAAACCTACAGATCTAAAGAAGGGACTAGAATCTTTCACCGAGATTACATGGAAAGAGATAAAGAAAATCCAAATCAGTACAATTATATTGCATAGAATTTTGGCCATGGAACATTTCTTGGAACGAAGTAGCCAGTGGGTAAACTGAATTGTTCAATCTCCCATTATTTGACTTCT
This sequence comes from Rhizomys pruinosus, assembly GCA_009823505.1. Classification (NCBI taxonomy): domain Eukaryota; kingdom Metazoa; phylum Chordata; class Mammalia; order Rodentia; family Spalacidae; genus Rhizomys; species Rhizomys pruinosus. The sequence goes on from VZQC01003368.1 coordinate 374,940, forward strand.
TTTATACTTCTGATGATGATCAAATGAAACAGTGTAATGGAAATAGTTGAGTGGACTTTTCTCACTGGTTAACATGCTCATTTTAAAGAGTAATACTTAAACTTTAAGTAGAATGTTGTGAGCTGGGCATGGTGGTGCACACCTTTAATCCGAGCACTTGGGAGGCAAAGGCAGGCAGATTTCTGTGAGTTCAAGGGAAGCCTGGTCTACAGAGTGAGTTGCAGGACAGCTGGAACTAAAGGGAGACTCATTTAGAGATACTTAACCTGCACGCAAACTTTATTTACTGTACAGAGTTCTGGATGTATTTATCAAATAGAAAAACCACCCTGGACTTGGTTGTTGACTTGTTTTGTAGTTTCCCTTGAAAAGAAAAGTAAGTTGTCATAGCTATTGATATTCTACTAGAAAACACGGGATATGTATATGTGGTCTAGCTCTGAGCTTACTATGCTGATTAACAGGGACTTTGAAAAAGCTAAAATAGCAAACCCTGCTGATCATCTTGTACTAGCAGAACATAATATGAGGGGAAAATCCAAGTCTTTCTTCATATTAAAAATGAATGCAAACAGTTGAATTTAACATGAAAATCATAAAAGACCAAAATCAACATGTTTTGTGAATTATTACAGGCTCAGAAATTCACCAACTGGTTTTCCACATGCTTTAGTCTCTAAATGTTGTTTGGACAGTTTTGTCATTAACTTGAACCAATTGTCAGATGTTACAGGCTTCCTGGGATTTGCATTCCAGTTTTCTCTACTACAGGTTTTTGTTTGGATTTGGTGTGTTTTTAAGCCTCCCTTCTTCACTGGTAAACAAGCCTTTGCTATCATTGTTACTCTTTCTTACTTGGAGAAACTGAGCAAAGGCTTATTTGTGTTACACATTCCCTATTTGGAAATGTTAAGTTTTGTATTCTTTTTTTCTGTAATATTTTTTGAATTGCTTGAATTTAAGAGTTCTCAGAGCCACTGGACAACTGCTTTTCAGGGAAATGTCCCCAAATTTTCATACACAGAAAATAAAAAGTATTGTTCTTCAAATAAAATAAAAATAATAAAATAATGAAAATAAAATCTTTTAAATAAATGCTTAGCCTAGTCACACAGTGACAACACAGTGGCATTTTGGTTTTACTTACTCTGGCATGGGACCAGCTTCTGATGCTGGTAAAGCAGTTAACATACAAGACTGCAAGAAAAATCCACACATCTGATTTGGAGTGTCTGCCAGTTCTTGTGTATGTAAGTATGCCCATAATCTCCAATTTTAAGCTACCAACATAATGCCATTGAATGCAGCATTTGTTAATAAATTTACAAAGTCAGCTTTTAGAAGTTAATACCAACTGGCTTCAGAAATAATTGCCCTCTAGGCGCAGACCATATAAAGTGAAGCTGGCCACTGTTGACTCTTTCAGAAGACAAACAGCTGGTGGGACAGTTAAAAGAGATGTTTTCCTGATGTCCTTTTCAGCCATGCTTCATTTTATGGCATCTAAGCTGAGGATGATCCTGTGTCACTTGAAGAAGATTTGCTTGATCACTGTGTGTTACTGCCTCCCATTTCATTTTTTTCATTGTAGCAGTACAGAATTGTGGAAAAAATTTGTTGGGTTGGGAGTGTTGGCATATTGGGGGAAAAACTTTGCTTCTTTCCCAAGCCCTTCCATTTACTTACTAGTTCTCTCTTGGGAAAATCATACACCACCTCTCTCTTCCCTTTTTTTCCCAATAATTTATGAATAGAGGCTAAAATACTAAAGTTTGCATGGTATCTCAAACCGAAGCCTATATAGTTTCAGCAATTGGGAGACTGAGGCAAGAAGACTGCCATGGATTTGAGGCCATCCTGGTGTGGAGACTCTCTCAAAGAAAAAGGAAAACCACCAAGGATGATAACAAGGGAGACAGATTTCATAAGTCTGGGAAATGTGGCTGACCACCTAAATCAGAGGGGCAAGACTGGGCTCCAGAATGATTGTCTTTAGAGTGTCTCCACCATCCTTGTCTCATGTAATCTACTAGCTGGAGATGATATGTAAGGAAGTTTGGTAAAGGAGATGGAGCCCAGGTCTCTTCCACATGCTAGATTATAACTCTGTCATTCTATATTCCTCTGATGATTATGATACAGTTTGAGGGTTGGAAATCATTGCTGTAGAACAAAGAAGTACTTGGTTATTGTTCAACTGGGCAGCATTCAAAGTTAATGTGTGTTTTCTAGATCAGAAGTCCAAGCCAGGACATTTCCAGACTGATGCTATCGGTGATAAGAAGGCAAACTTTGGAGTCCGTGGCGCATCAAAGCTGTTCACCATCAAACTTTTAAATCCCCAAGTTTCACTGCTGATAATGCTGACTGACAAACCTTGTGATACTTGCCAACTGCCAGCTATTTTGTTCCCTTACTTCTGAAGTAAAGTCCCTGAAAAACAAAAGCTTTTGAAAGTATTAGGCCAACTGAAAGAGATGCCACACCTGAGTGATTCTGATTGCCTTCCGAGGCTGAAATAGCTGTCAGAAGAGAAGCGCTTAGCTACTTGCGGCCTTTCATGGACATCAGTTTTGGATTTTTGAGTAGTCAATGTAGATTACGTGCATCAATTCCTATTGCAGCTGACTTTCAGCTAACATCTCTGTCTCTTATGATAACTGACTTGAATATAATCAGCAGGTGAACACACTTTTTATCATTGTCCATCTTTCTAAGCTTCTGGCTATCGATTTTCAGCCTCAGAGCTGAGCCAAAACAGCCTTGAACTCCAAGTGATTTTTCTATTTAGCCTTTTTCTTCAGTTCATTCATTGAATATTTGCCAAAAGTCTGCTTTGGTACAGACAATGGAAATAATGCAGTAAAATAAATATTAAATTAGTAACCTTGCTCTCATGGAATCTCCTAGTGGAAGTAAAATGGAAAACAAACAAACAAAATAAATCATAATATATAATATAACAAACAAACACAATAAATAAGTAAAACATACAGTACAGGAGAGAGAGAGATTATTTCCATCGAGGCAAGTAAACCAGCAACATGAGGGAGGGAGATGTGTGGGTTCGAATTGTACACTAATAATACTGGCAGTAAAGTGGGGAAAGATTGGTAAAGAAGACTCAGGGGACCTTAAATGACAATGTTTGAAAGCTGTACTTCTTTTTTTTAATAGGAAAAAGGCATTCACTATTGAGAAAGAGCATTATAATTAGGGTTTACATCACACCTATGAGGTTAGTTTCACCAACATGACAACATCTAGAATCAACTGAGAGACTGGCCTCTTGGGATGCATCTAGTATATTATCTTGATTACAATGAAGTTGGAATACATGTCCACTATGGGTGGCACAATTCCCTGGATTATATAAGCAGAGAAAAGGAATGGATCAACAAAATGCATTCATTGTTCTCTGTTTCCTGATCGTGGATGCAATGTTACCAGTTGCTTTAAGTCCCTGATGCTAGGACTTCTCCACTGTGGACTTTGAGCCACAATATACCGTTTCTCCTTTCAGTAGCTTTTATCAGAATAGTCTATCACAGCATCAGGAAAATAAAACAAGATAACAACCAAAGGATATCTTGAATAAAGGAATCTACAGAGATAATCGATAGGGATGGACTGATCTCCCTGGGAAGGACCATGGCAGGGCGCAATTTTGTTTCCTCACCAGGAGCCATGAAGTGACACATAGACAAACTTTGAATCCAAGAAACTAAATAGAACTTAGAACTTTGGCTAGAGGTTTTTATTTTTAAATATTTTGTTGGTTTCATATGCTTATGCCTGCTATATAACCAGGATGAACAGCTGAGACAGCTGAGGGCCTCACCCTGCATTAGTTATGCTTCATTGCTATGATAAAATACTACATCCGGTATGAAAGAAGAAAGCTTTTCTGACTTATCATTTGACAGGGACAGTTGATGATGCTAGGGAAGCATAGCAGCAGATGGCTGGCACAGGAAGATGGTGGATCATCCATGAAACGAAGTACAAACTGGAGCTAGGGTGAGGGTATAAACTCATAAATCCCACTCCAACAAGGCTGTGGAGGAATATTCCTAAATAATCCATATTCTGTTGGGGCTGGAGACATGGCCTAGTGGTTAAGAGCACCGACTGCTCTTGTGGAGGACCCGGGTTCGATCCCCAGCACCCACATGGCAGCTGAGAACCATCTTTGACTCCGGTCCCAGGGGAATCCGACACCCTCTTCTGACTTCTGCGGCATTGCGTGACATGGGTGCACAGACCTACATGCAGACAGTACATTCATACACATAAAAAAATAAATAAAATTAAATTAAAAAAATCCATATTTTCTACCAACAGCACCACCAACCTGGGGTCAAGTGTTGAAATACCTGACTGAGCCTATGAGGGACATTTCTCATTCAGATCACCACACGTTCTGACCAAGTGCAAACTATTAATATTACTGTTATTAATAAACAATGCTCACAATCTGGTATAATCTTCCCTTAAAATTCTCACATTCAGCTATATTATTAATCAATAGATTTCATTTCTTGGTCAGTGGTCCATGCCTTATAGGTGCATGTCTTATTTCAATAGAACAGCTTAGGCCTATTCCAGGTATGATGAAATAAAAAGTTACAGCACAGATTATAAGTAGTAACTCAGAAGACTAAAATGCCAAGGTACCTGTGGTCATTAATCTTGGTTGTCAAAATGATTGGATCTGGAATCAACTAAGAGTTAGGCATCTGAATAGGTCTCTGAAGGCATTCAAAAAGGTATTAGCTGAATGGGGATTTCTCTCTCCTAGAGTGCACATATTCTGCTGCCAGTGGCCAAACATAAAGAAGACTGAGGGAAAAGTCGTGTTGCTTTTTCCTGCCTACCTTTGCTCCTTGGTGGTGGATGCATCTTCTCTGTTGTCATCCTTCACTGACATCGGAACCCAGATTCTTTGGCCTTCCAGTGTGGACTAAAGACCAGCAACTCTCCAGGATTCCCCCAAAAGATTTCAGTGCCAGATCAGGAGTGGTGAGACATCCAGCCTCATGGACTAAGCAGCTACAGGGTTCTCAGTCTCTCCAGTGTGAACCTGGCCCCTGTTGGACTACTCAGCCAATATTATAGAAGCTAATCTAGTAATTTACCTTTGTAATATATTTTCATTTTATCAGTTCTGTTCCTCCAGAGAACCTAACACAGTCATTAAAAATCTAGCTATGCAGAAATCTCAAGGCCCTTTTCCCCTTCTAGATAGAGACCAGCAAGCTCAAAGCCCCTTCAACAGAACCATGTTCAGAGAATAACATGGTAGTTTTTGAGGGCAAGACTGGATGAAGAATGTGGAAAATTTCATAGATGATTTCAAAGGGAAAGGAACAGGTGTTTTGGAAATTTTGACCATGCATAGCATGGTCAAATGTTTCCAACTCTCCCTTGACTTTCTCTTTATGTTACAATGGACAATGTCAGTTCAAAGAACAGGGCTTGTTACCTGGAACTTTATCAATATAATTCAGGAAGCCTGAAAATTTAAAATTTTAAACATTGCATTTTTACTGACCTCTAAATGAAATAGAATATTTCTTCCCACTAGGAATAAAGGCAAGCACAGCAGCCTTGGCAATACTTATAACTGTCACTCATTGATATCACAGAGTTTTCTTTCTTTTTTATGTGACAATTAAGTAAATGGTTTACTGGTATGGCCACAAAGATTATAGGAATGTGGTAGTTTTGGGAAACAAAAATTTCAATCCTGGGTAAGTGCAAGGGGAGGAAGATTCTTGTTTACCACCCACACTGTTATTTCTTTTTATTTTTTTAAAAAATTTATTGAGTTTCTGCATTTTATACAACACTTTTTTTTGGTCTTTTTGAGACAGGGTCTCCCTGTAGCCCTAGCTGTCCTGGAACTCGCTCTGTAGACCAGCTGGCCTTGAACTCACAAAGATACACCTGCATCTGCTTCCCAAGTGCTAGGATTAAAGGTGTATGCCACCACGCTCAGCTATACTACACTTCTTAATCAAATTTAGACCAATTCTCCCATCTATCCCCCCGCAACAGAACTCATACATTCTGCCATACATATTAAGTGCTGTCTTGCATCTTTTTCTCAGTCTTTTTAAAATTTCTTAATGTAGAAGTCTATTTTTTGGTCAGTTCTTTGAACACGCCTTTTATTATTTTTTTGTTCCCTTTAATTATATGTATACACACACACACACACACACACTCCACACATATACTAAAATTACAAATTTTGAAAATAAACTATAGGTTAATTCCAAAACAACTTTAGGGATTCACATTTTTTAAAAAATTTTTTATGTGTATGAGTGTACTGTCTGCATGTACGTTGGTGCACCCATGTCATGCAATGCTGCGGAGGTCAGAAGAGGTCGGAAGAGGGCGTCGGATTCCCCTGGAACTGGAATTAAAGACGGTTCTTAGCTGCCCTGTGGGTGCTGGGAATCGAACCCTTGAACCCGGGTCCTCTGCAATTGCAGTTGGCGCTCTTAACCCCTGAGCCATCTCTCCAGCCCCTAGGGATTCACGTTTTAACAGTAAAGTTTCATTCAGGTAAAAATAAATACAACTTTTCATTCCTAAACTACACTGCAAGTTGATGTATGTTTTAATTAACTTTTTAAAAAGTTTTATTTATTTTTGTATGTGTATGAATGTACTGTCTGCATGTAGGTTTGTGCACTCGTGTCGTGCAATGTCACGGAGCTCAGAAGAGGGTCTCAGATTCCCCTGGAACTGGAGTTCTCCTGGAATTGGAGTTACAGATGGTTCTTAGTTGCCATGTGGGTGCTGGGGATCGAACCCCGTTCCTTTGCAAGAGCAGTCGGTTCTCTCAACTGCTAGGCTATCTCTCCAGCCCATGTTTTAATTTACTTTTAAAGAAGAGATTAGTCGGGTGTGGTGCCACACGCCTTTAATCCTAGCACTTGGGAGGCAGAGGCAGGCGGATCTTTGTAAGTTCAAGGCCAGCCTGGTCTACAGAGTGAGTTCCAGGACAGCTGGTGCTACAGGGAGACCCTGTCTCGAAAAGACAATATAAAAAAAAAAAGAAGATATTAATTCTTTCTCATAAATCTTAGACTATAGAAAAATATAAAGATAAACTTCAAGGTATATCTATAGTACTATCAGTCAATGTAGTATGATTTTTAGTAACAAATTACCATCTTAACTTACATATAAGGATTTGGTGCTAGGATCCACAAATGTGGGATAAAATACATCATTTATTTCTCTGACACTGTTACTTCACTTAGCTTCTAATTCCATCCATTTGTCTGCAAATTTCATGATGTAATTTTTCTTTTTTTTTTTTTTGGTTTGGGGCGAACTTTTTATTTATTTAGTATTCTGTAGTTGTTTAACACACACTTAAAGGGTCTTACTGGGGGAAGGTAAAAGAGAGGTTCTTGTAGATTACCAAGGAATGTCAGAAAACCAAAATATGGCCAGCTTATCCATTCGCTTTTTTTGGGTTTCTGGGTTAATAGTACTTTCCTAGGTCTCTGATCTCGGGTCTTTTATACTGTGAACATTGAAATGTCAGTTGGAAGATACCCTGAATCCTAAGAATAGCTTACCTGACCACCCTCTAAAAGCTAGCTTGTCTGTGGAGGGAGGATGATTAATTGTTTCAGTGGAGACCAAAGGACATCTAGATGGCTAGATATTTGTGGAAGATCTCAAAATTTCTTGCCTCATTTACTGGAGAAATTCAGATAAGAAGTGGCATTTGGGGACATTTTAACTTGGAAAATTAAAATACTAGCACAAGTCACTGTTTATACACTTAACATTTGCTTGTTAAAAGCAAATAACAATATCAAATAAAATTAAACATGACTTACTTTTTCCCTTAGAAGAACATAAAAATATGAAGGGGGACTTAAACAGGATTTTCTTTAACATTTTTATTGAAGTTATGTGCATTTCATACATCGTTTCTCAGTCCAGTCTAGACTCATCTTGTCTTCCAGGCCCCCCACCCTACCCAAGTTCATGTACCCTGCCATCCCTGCCCTGTATCTCTCTCTGATTCGTTTCAAAGTTTTTTCAAAACAGAGGATTATTGTCTTTAGGGCAACTTTACTGTTTCAGATGGTTCCCTGTCCCTGTTTGTCTGCTGTTGTTCCCTCCAATCTGTACCACTACAACATATGAATATACATACATCACACATATACCAAAATTATATCATCCGTACACAAACTGTCTGTCATTTCCTTATCATATGTCAGGATTCACATTTTTCCTTTTTAAATTTATATTACTCCAAAATATGCCTACTTATCCTCCACCTATGTACCAAGATTACAAAGGCTAAAAATAAGTGGTGGGTTAATTCCATAGCCTGTTAAGGGATTTACATTATCAGAGCATAGTTGCTTCCAGAGAAAAGGGTATACAACATTGATACTGCTCAGTTTGCCTTATGACATGGTGCTAGGTGTTAGCATCCATGAATGAGGGATACCATTCATCATTTACTTTTCTGAGACTATGTTACTTCACTTAGCATAATATCTTCTAGTTCCATCCGTTTACCTGCAAAGTTCATGATGCCATCGTACTTTACCACTGGAGAAAATTCTATTTTGTAGATGTACCACATTTTCTCTATATACTCATTGGTTGAGGGACATTTGGTCTGATTTCAGCTCTTCACTATAGTGAAGCGAGCTGCAATGAACACTGCCATGCATGTATCTCTGCAATAGGATGAGTCTTGTGGGTATATACCCAAGAGTGGTATGGCTGGGCCAGGTGGTAAGCTCATCTTGAGTCTCTTCAGAATTCTCCATACTGATTTCCATAGTGGTTGTATGAGTTTACATTCCCACCAACAGTGGATGAGTGTTCCCCTTTCCCCACAATCTCTCCAGCATTTGGTATCATTTGTTTTCTTGATCTTAGCGAGTCTTATCTGAGTGAGATATCTTAAAGTTGTTTTATTACCAATGTTGAACATTTTTAAAGATGTTGCTCAGCCATCTTTATTTCCTCATTTGTGAAGTCTTTGTTCAGTTCTTTACTCCATCTTTTGAGTGAGTCATTTGCTTTCTTACTTCTTTGTTTTTTGAGAAGTTTATATATTCTGGAAGTCAATGCTCCATCAGACATATCACTGGTGAAGGTTTCCTCCCACTCTGTGGATTTTCTCTTTACTTCACTAATTGTTTTTTTCACTGTACAAAAACTTTTGAGTTAAATGAGGTCCCACATGTCAATTGTTGACCTCACTTCCAGTGCAGCAGCTGTCTGATTTAGGAAGACTTCTTCTAGGCCTATGTCTTGTAGGTTGCTGCCAACCTTTTCTTCCATCATCTTCAGAGTTTTGGGTTTCACATTGAACTCTTTGATCCATTTGGAGTTGATTTTTGTACAGGGCGAGAGGTAGGGGTTTAGTTTTATTCTTCTACAAGTGGTGATCCAGTTTTGCCAACACCATTTGCTGAAGATGCAATCTTTCTTCCATTGAGTCTTCTTGGCCCCTTTGTAAAATATGAGGTGGATGAAATTGTGTGTGCTCCAGTTTGGATCCTCAATTTTTTTCCATTGGTCTACAGGTCTGTTTTGTGCCAGTATCAGGCTGTTTTTATGACTATAGACCCGTAATATAGTTTGAAGTCTGGTATAGTGATTCTCCCTTGTATTGCACTTTTCACTCAGGGTTGCTCTGGCTATTCAGGGTCTTTTGTTTATCCATATGTATTTAAGGACTTTTTTTCCAAGTCTGTGAAGAAACTCATGGGGATTTTAATTGGGATTGCATTGAATCTGTATATTAATTTTGGTAGAATGGACATTTTTACTCTATTAATTTTTCCAATCCATGAACATGGGAGGTCTTTCTATCTTCTGATGTCTTCTTCAATGTCCTTCTTCAGGGGTTTAATTTTTTTTGCAGAGATATTTGGTGTATTTGGTTAGGTTTGTTCCCCGGTATTTTATTGTTTTTGATGCTATTTTGAGTGGGAAGTTCTCCTTATATTCCTTCTTCACTTGCTTGGTGTTGGTGTAAAGAAAGGCTACTGGTTTTTGTAAGTTAATTTTGTATCCTGACACTTTACTGAAAGTCTTGATCATTTTTAAAAGTTTTCTGGTGGAGTTTTTAGCATCCCTTATGTAAATGATCATATCCTCTGCAAAAGGATAGCTTGACTTCCTCTTTTCCAATTAGTACTCCTTTAATTTCCCTTTCTTGTCTTATTGCCCTAGCAAGCATTTCAAGCACTTTAATTGAAGAGGAGTGGCGATAGTGGGCATCTTTGTGTGTTCCTGCCTTTAAGGGGAATGTTTCTAACTTTTCTTCATTTAGGATGATGTTGACTGGGTTTCTTTTATATGGCTTTTGTTACATTGAGGAATGATCTCTCCAGTCCAATTCCCTCTAGGACTTTAAGCATAAAGGGATGCTGGATTTTGTCAAAAGCTTTTTCTGCATCAATTGAGATGATCATGTGGTTTTTGTCTTTAAGTCCATTTATGCGTTTTATGATATTTACAGATTTAAGTATGTTGAACCATCCCTGCATTTCTGGTATGAATCCAACTTGGTCATGATGAATGATCTATTTGATATGGGTCTGTATGTGGTTTGCAAGTATTTTGATGAGAATTGTTGCATCTGTGTTCATTAAAGAGATGGGTCTATAGTTCTCTTCTTTGGTTGTATCATTGCCTGGTTTTGATATGAAAGTGAGGCTGGCCTCATAAAAGGAATTTGGGAGATTTCCCTCTGTTTATATCCTTCTCAAAAGTTTGAGAATTAATGGCTGTAAGTCTTCTTTAAATGTTTTATAGAATTCTACTGTGTACTCATCTGGACCTGAGGTTAATTTTTTTTATTAATTTTATTTATTTCTGTATGTGTATGAATGTACTGTCTGCATGCAAGTCTGTGCACCCGTGTCGTGCAATGCCGCGGAGTTCAGAAGAGGGTCTCAGATTCCCCTGGAACTGGAGTTCTCCTGGAATTGGAGCTTCAGACGGTTCTCAGCCACCATGTGGGTGCTGGGGATCAAACCCGGGTCCTCTGTAAGAGCAGTCGGTGCTCTTAACCGCTAGGCCATCCCTCCAGCCCCATTTTTATTACATCTTCAATTTCCTCAAATATTACGGGTCTGTTTAACTGTCGATCTCTTCTCGGTTAAATTTTATTGCTTCCCAGGATTTCAAATAGTCATCCATTTCTCTTAGGTTTTAAAGTTTAGTAAAGTTTTTTCAGTATTCCCATATTACTGTCTGGATTTTTTTCATTGTCTGTTGTGATGCCCCCCCCCCCTTTTTTAACAACTGGTTAAGTTGATTTATTAAAACAGTTGACTTAAGCATCTGCTGTAGTGACTTCAACCTCTACTCCTGTCTCAATGATGATGGAAGTAATCTGCTTGACAATCTCAGAAGGAATGTGAAGGTCAATGAGAAGTGACCCCATGTCTTGGAACCTTCACTACAAGGTGTTTTCCTTATAGTGATTCTCAAGGTCTTGGTGGGCATGTGAACAGGGCCTTTCACTTTCAGGTTCTCTTCCTTCCCTCCTCTGATGAAGTCAGCACACACCTTCTCCAGAGAGTTCACTTTGTGGCTGGTCAGAGTGATCCGAATTTGGTGAATTGCCACCCCCAGTACCACGGGGTCTTCCCAGTATTTTTAAATGCCATGGCTGTGCAATTGAACAGCTGTGAGTCAGGACTGGAGCAGATGATAATAGGCTCCTTGGCAGCCACAGCTGTGCATCTCAAAAAAAGATGATTTTTCCCCTTTCATCACAAATTCTATTGATTTGGAGTTGCTCTTTCTTTCTTTGGGTTAACTGGGATAGAGGTTTATGTGGTCAATTTTGGAGAAGGTTCCATGTGGTGCTGAGTAGAAAGTATATTTTCTGGTGTTAGGGTGGAATATTCAGTAGATGTCTGTGAGGTCCATTTGGTGTATTGTATTTTTCAGTTCAGGTATCTCTCTGTTTATTCTTTGTTTAGTTGACCTATCCAAATCGCTCAGTGGAGTATTGAAGTCCCTCCTATTAGTGTGTTGGGATTAATCTGTGTTTTAAGGTCTTGCATGATTGTGTTTATAAAGTTGGGTGCACCAAAGTTTGGTGCATATATATTTATGATTGTGAAATATTCATGGATAATTGTTCCTTTGATAAGGATGTAATGGCCCTGTTTATCTCTTCTGATTAGTTTTACTTTGAGGTCTATTTTGTCTGATAATAGAATGGCAACTCCTGCCTGCTTTTTGTTTCCAATTGCTTGGAATATTTTTTCTATCCTTCCACTTTAAGTTGGTGCCTATCCTTGAGGGTGATATGTGTTTCCTGTAGAAAGCAAATAGATGGATTCTGTTTTCTAATCCATTCCCCAAGTCTATATCTTCTGATTGGTGAATTTAACCCATTAATAATTAAGGTTATTATTGAGAGATGTGTGTTGCTTCTTTTCATCCTATTTTCTGTTTGGATTCTTGGTCTAGGTTTATATTTTCATAGCTATACTTTTATTAGTTTCTCTCTCTCACTGTTTGGGGATAGTTGATCCTTTCTTCTGTCCTTTGAATTGCTTCAAATTATTTTCTGAAAGATTGGTTTCCCGGACATGTATTCTTTCATTTTGTTTATGTCATGGAATATTTTTCTTTCTCCTTTAACTATGATTGACATTTTTGCTGGGTATAGTAATCTGGGTTAGCATCTATAGTCATTTAATATTGGGAAAACTTTGGTCCATATTCTTCTGGCTTTTATAGTTTGCATTGAAAAATCCACTGTAATTCTGATGGGTTTCCCCTTATATGTGATTTGTTGTTTTTCTCTCATTGCTTTCAGTATTTTGTCTTTGTTTTGGGCATCTAGAGTTTTAACTGTGATATGGAGTGGGAGTTTGTTTCCTGATCTTGTCTATTTGGTGTTCTATGTGTTTCTTGTACTTGTATGGGTTCATCTTTTTTCAGTTTTGGGAAATTTTCTTCTATTATTCTGTTGAAGATTTGATCAATACTGTTGTCTTGGGATTCTTCTCCTTCCTCTATCCCTATGATGCAGAGGTTTAATCTTTTCATAGTGTCCCACATTTCCTGATTGTTCCACTCTTAAATTTTTAAAATATTTTTCATATTCTTTTCTTGTGCATTCTAGTTTTTCCACTTTATCTTCCAGTTTTGATATTCTATTTTCTGCTTCCCTCAATCTGTACCTGAGGCTTTCTCCCATTCTCTCCTGTTGATTGGGTGAGTGTTCAATTTCTGTTTTTTATTTCATCTTGTGATTTCTTTAGTATTTCCATTTCCTTTTGGAGCTTGTCATTCTTTTCTTGTAGCTCCTTGCTTTTCTGGTCTGTTTCCATTTACATTTCAACCTGGTATCTTTTTAGTGTTTCCACTTCCTTCCCGAGTTTATCATTCTCTCCCTTTAGTTCTTTGATTTGTTCTTTATATTACTTGATTTCTTTGAGTATGTCTAAGATTGTTCTTGTAATATCTGTGTCTTGGGTTGTTTCTAAGAAAAACTCATTGTGTTCCTGTGCAACTGCTGTCTGATTTAGAAAGTCTTCTCCTTTTATAGGACTAGTAAGTTTGGTATGGATTTATTGTCTTTTTCCCATTTTGTTTTTTCGTTGTGTTTTTGGCATGTGGGTTTATTTTATTGTTTGTATTCTGATGTGAATCTCAACTTTTTCCTTTGTTGCTTTGGAAGCTTGTTTTGCTTGTTTCCTTCAGGTGCTTTCTTGGCCTTCTCCTTTTTTATGGAGGGCTGGCTGGTCTGAGTTTCAGGTTTTCACTTTTGGCTATATATTGGAAGGTCTAGCTAACTCTTCCCATTCTATTCTGAAGGTTTTCCGGAGATTGGATAGGTAATAAACAGGCCGGTTCACAACTGAGCGCTATGCGCACTCTGTTTCCCTCCAGCCAGTTCCTCTTGGATGGCTGTGAAACCTAGTGTGCTGGGGCTGGAGTTGTGGAAGGTTCTTTTCTCTTCTACTTCTTTGCATCTTGGACTGACTACTTCTTTATTTATTTGATTATTATTTGTGTGTGTGTGTGTGTGTGTGTGTGTGTGTGTGTACTGTCTGCATGTAGGTTGGTGCACCCGTGTCGTGCAATGCTGCGGAGGTCAGAAGAGGGCGTCGGATTCCCCTGGAACTGGAGTTCTCCTGGAATTGGAGTTACAAACAGTTCTCAACCTCCATGTGGGTGCTGGGGATCGAACCCGGGTCCTCTGCAAGAGGATTCAGAGCTCTTCACCGCTAGGCTATCTCTCCAGCCCCAAAGATGGTTCTTAACCACCATGTGGGTGCTGGGAATTGAAACTGGGCCCTCTGCAAGAGGAATCGGTGCCCTTAACCGCTGAGCCATCTCTCCAGCCCCAAGGACTGACTACTTCTAATCCCCCTGGGACACTCACACGTCAAGATAAGTGGGTGGTATTTAAGTTTACTCCCTTGTCCGTCCTTGTCCCTTCTGCTGTGCTGGCTGGGAAACTCCACCCACGCTGACCATGCAGACACAAGCAGTGTGTGGTTTCCCCTGGGTGGTTGAACCCCAGCTGCAGAGGGCTGGCTTTCCCCAAAGCCTCGCTGCTTGCCTCTCCTGGTCTCCCCTCCTTGTCTCTTCCGCAGTGCTGGCTGGGAGAGTCTGCCCACCCATGCTGATCACACAGAGGAAGGCAGGGTGTGGTCGCCTGCGTGGTTGAACCAGCAGGTAGCCTTACCTCTCCTGAGTCTTGTCCCTTCTGCTGTACTGGCTCTTAAACAGGAATTTTTTAAAAGGCAACACATTTTTTTTTCCTTTTAGTAGTCTTTGGATAGTTTATGACAGAATGGTTTCCACTTTTTGTTTGTTTGGGGATTTTGGTCCAAAGTTTTGTTTCTAATATCTGCTTCTCCCTGTCCCTCTATCAGATCAGCTTCCTCTATGGGCACCACCTCTTGGTACTCCAGGGCTTAAACTGCTTTAGGAATCATGTGGAGGGGGGTAACCCCTTTTCATAAAAGTAATTAACACAGTTTATTTTCAGTGTTCATAATTTTAGCATATATGTGACATATATACACATATATATATATATATATATATATATATGTGTGTGTGTGTGTGTGTGTGTGTATGCATACTGTGGAGCAATA
Organism: Rhizomys pruinosus; assembly: GCA_009823505.1. NCBI lineage: Eukaryota > Metazoa > Chordata > Mammalia > Rodentia > Spalacidae > Rhizomys > Rhizomys pruinosus. The sequence continues at coordinate 390,089 of VZQC01003368.1, forward strand.
CAAATTTGATGGAACAACAATGACAAAAAGACTGGATCAAAGAATTGACTGAAACAGTTAACTTCTGCCCAAACAATAAACCTTTGCAGAGAAAAAAAACTTTAAAAACACTGAGCAAAAGATGCAAGACATGTATGGCAGGATGCATGAACTGGGGTGGGGTGGGGGCATGAAAAAGGGAGTGTGTCTAAATTGGACTGAGAAATGATGTATGAAGCATACAAAACACCAATAAAATATTTTACTTAAAAAGGAAAACAATTGTTCAACATCTTTAGTAATTAGGGAAATGCAACATAAAACCACTTTTAAGATTTCATATTACCCACAAAAATAGATTTCATATTACCATGCTAAAACTGGCTATGATCAAGAAAACAAGTGTTACCAAATGCTGGGGAGGTTGTGGGGAAAGGAAAACATTCATTCACTGCTGGTGGGATTGCAAACTCGTGCAACCCCTATGGAAAGCAGTGTGGAGAACTCTTAAAAGACTAAAAATGAAGCTGGGTGTGGTGACACATGCCTTTAATCCTAGCACTCAGGAGGCACAGGCAGGTGGATCTTTGTGAGTTCAAGGCCAGCCTGGTCTACAGAGTGAGTCCTAGGACAGCTGGGGCTACAGGCAGACCCTGTCTCACAAAGACCAAAAAATATTAAAAAAAGACTAAAAATGAACCTATGATTTGATCTAGTCTTTTTAAAAATAAAAATTACAGGACCATAGTCTGTCTTCTGATCAAATGATGCTTTGACTGTTTTCCTAACTGGAGTTTAGCATAGTAAACTCTGGGGCATTCTGATATATCTCTTAGGCCTCATCCCTTCTTTGGAATTACTGTGGTTATTTACCTGTTGTTATAGTGTATAGCACCATAATCTGTCTTCTGATCAAATGTTGCTTTGAATGTGTTCCTAACCTGAGTTTAGCAAACCTGAGTTTGGGGCATTCTGATTTCTTTTAGAGATAATCTTGGTCCTGTAAAACAAGCTGTGCAAATTTTAATTCCATTTGCTGCAATGTATTACTGCAGACTGGCTTTTCAATGTTTGCATCCGTGAAAAGAAATAATTGAAGTCAATTGGATATTTAACATGATGCCTACAGCCTTACAACAACCGTTCCAGAGTTTAATGTCTTTCTTGAAGTTAAGTCTTTATAAAAGTTATTGAACATAAATACATTTATTGTACTGCTTACCATTATTTATTATGGTTAAAACAAAGAAGCTCTTATATAAACATACCATAAATTTCTTCATTTTGTTTTTGAGGACTGTGGTGGTATACTTCACATATAATTCATAGAACTTTACCAGTGGCAATAAAAATGAGCTCAGTAAGAACATTTCTGATTAGTTGTTCTGAACAGATATACAAGTTCTCTGGGATAACAGCTTGTATCTTAAGAAATTGAATTTTCCAGGGCCAGGTAAGGTTGATGAGGTATTAGCTCCTGAATGGAATGTATCATATAAGATCTGACAAGCTTGAATTAATACCTAATGTTCTCAAAAGGGGTGGGGAAATGATTGGAGAGCAATCCCGGAGCTTTCCAAAGAGGCCACTGACATGAAAGCAGATAAATATGAAAATGCATCCCATTAGCAGATCATCATTGGACTGGAATGGGCTTGTTATTGCTGAGGGGAAAATGAAAGCTTAAAGAGATGTGTGAACACTGCAGGCAGCTCCATACTAATACTGATTTTTTTCTTTCCCAGGGACCAGAGATTTGTTTATAGGGCTTGGCTATTCAGAAATGCTTTGGGCTGAAGGATCAATTTAAATAATATTAATAAAAATACCTCCTCAGTCAGCCCCCCAGGTTGATAAATGTGTGCTCCTTGCTTCTGTCACAGTTCTTGATGTAGTTCCCAACTCCATCTGAAAATGGTCTAAATTCAATGCTGACAGCCAACATTTAATGAAGCAGTTCTTATAGGATCACTGATTACTTCGGTGTGATGTGTAGGAAATCATGGTTATTCAGCCCCCTCACAGGGCAAATTTGACAACTAACTGATATAGTTTTGATTATGACAACTGAGGGCAGCTCCTGGTATGGACTGTGCAGAAGTTAGGAATGTTGTAACCTTCGCAAATTTCAGAGGCCAAACCACACAGAGAAGAGCTCTCCAGCCCAGGATGTGAGAAACACTAAGAGTGAGTGAACCTAACGTAAGAGAGAATGCATATCACTACCTGGCAATGCCAGATTTGTAGAAATGAATAAAGGTCTCGAAGGAGGAGCAGGACTGGCCAGATAGAGGAAGAAGGAAATGGCTCTTTTCTGAGCCATTTTTTAAGCACAAATCTGCCTTTTGATTGTTTCATGGAAATCTTTTGTTTATTTCTTGCTTTCATCTTTCTCGTGGGTACAAAAGAGGCAGCTGAGAATGGAGAAGGCCATTGTAAGTCTCTTTCTGGCAGCACCCAGGAAAACCACCCAATTTTGGAGCTCCTTCATTCAATCACTCTTCTAGCAAAATATCAATATATGATACATTATTATTGCTTTATTATACGTCAACAATAATGACTCATAATATAGTGTCATGTCTTATCCCTCCTTAATGTTATTTTGATCTCCTATTTGAATAAGGAACTTGAATGAAACCAGAGCTCATGTACTGGGCTGGCTATAATATTTCAACCTGGATGTAAAGTCAAGACTAAAAGTACTTTGATCTGGCTATGAAAACCAAAAAGCCAACATTTTGCAGGAAACTGTCTTCTCTGTTAACATGTAAAAATGGCAAAAGCCAAGAAAGGACAATGACCATGAATGGGATAAAGATAAAGAAGCATATTTTCACAGAGTTGTAGGAGATGGTGATGTCATACAAGCTAGAGCTACAGCAGATTGAGAACCGGGGCAAACTTATTGTGAATGGCTGTCCTTAATCACTTCTGGTGGCACCCAGTCCCATCACAGAAACTATGGCCCATTTATCCACCCATCTGTAGTCTACAGGCTGCTAACTATTCCTGCTCTGATATTTGTTAATGAAACCCTAAGACATTTCCCAGCAAAGTAATTAGAGGTCCAGGGAAATAGCAAATTCTCAAAGCACAAAAGAATGACTTCCAGTATAATGCTGCTAGAACAGATGTTGAGGCTCAAAAGGGCATTTGGTAAATGTTTTCCATCACTGCCTAGGCTGTCTCTTACTTCTGTTCTTAAGTAAACTGACTTATTCTTGCACAACATATTTTATGGTTCTTTAAGCCCAGGTGTCCCAATGTAGTCTTATGATATAAATGACTCTCCAACATAAGTTCTAAGAAGTGACCAACTGATTTGGCACTACCAAATAAAATAAATAATCAGTGACTTATTTTCATTGAGCTTGAAATTCCATGATAGTGGGGCAAAAAGAAATGACAGGTGAGGAAGTGGAAATGCTCTCTTTTTCTAGAGCAATTCAGTGATGAAGTCCAGGGAAGATGAAGGTCTTACTGAGGCTTCGTGTACCTATCTTATCCCTCATATACCTAACTGTGATTTTCACCTAGAACTAAAATAGACAATTTTTTGCAAGTCCAGACTCAGCATTCACTTACAAGACTTTACCTCAAGCACAAACATTTCTGCATTCATCTCCAAAGCCCATTATGACACCTTGGAAATACATTGCCCTGTCTATGAGATGAATAGAGACCAGAAATATGAAGGAAATTCTCCTAGAAACCAACCATATAATGTGGGAAGCATTATACATAAAATCTTCAACCTCTTATACATAAGGTGGTGTTTTTTTTCCCTGCTGTTCTGGTAGACAGAGCCCAAACTTACCAGAGCACTCATATTTTTATACTTATTTTGTATTATTTTTATTTATGTGTATGTGTGTTTGTGTGTGTACATGCCATATGAGCATGGGTGTCCAAGGGAGCCAGAAGATGGTGTTGGATCCCCCAGAGCTAGAGTTATGGACAGTTGTGAGCTGTCTGGGTTGGGTGCAGGGAATTGAATTCAGGTCCTCTTGCAAGAGTAGTACCTACTCTTAAGTGTTGGGTTTTTTCCAGCCCTGAGTACAGCAATGGTATTAATAATGTGCCCTGAGATTGACTTTTCTTCCTTTCCTGTTTCTATCATTCCAGTCACTTATTTATTTATTTATTTATTTATTTATTTATTTATTTATTTTTGGTCTTTTTGAGACAGGGTCTCCCTTTAGTCCCAGCTAGCCTGGAGTTCACTCTGTAGACCAGGCTGGCCTTGAACTCATAGAGATCCACCTGCCTCTGCCTCCCGAGTGCTGGCATTAAAGACATACACCACCACCCCTGGCCCCCAGTCACTTATTTTTGCCTCCCAACTGTTGTCAAAACCTTTCGTTTATGTACTGGATTTGCCAGCATCGAATGAACTCTATTGAACATGTTCCTATATTATACCAAATACCCAATGTGGATACTGAGTATTGTTCCTGGCTTTCTAAACTCCCTCTTCTATTACAGGGATTGAAAGCCTAGAAACTACATCTCTCATATCCACTATAATCAGGAAACTTCTTTCTGAATTTGGAATATTATTGTTGTACAGTGAAGAATGGGAAGTACTTCAAATTGTGCAGTTTAAAGCTGCAATCTGGTCACTGATGATAATTCTTGTGACTTCTGTATTTCTTGGTCAAGTTCCCTGACCTTTCTCTAATATTTCTAAGGCTGTGTATACCTCTAACTTCCTATGGCAAATCCTTTCCTGCTCAACATACCTAGAAATGGTTTCTGTTTTTGTAGCCAAATCCAAACTGATATACGTATATTATCTAATTTTAAAAATAGAGCTATAAAATGTAATTTAACTTGCAAGTAGTGATGGTTACCAGATAACAAGATAACAAGATCCAGCTTAGAGACCAAAACAAAGGTATTTTAATAAAGCAAACACATGACATGTATTTGCTTGCCAAGGTGTAAATCATTTCAAGAGGAGGGGGATCTTTGATGGTGAATATTTTCCTCTCTCCCAAGAGCTGTCAGCCTGAATCAATTTGATGAATAGAAAAAAGTACAGTTTTAAAAGCAGATGTATTAGAGAGTTTTGTCAGCCCTTGAAAGTGAAAGGAGGAGAAAAGGTGAGTCAATCATGGAATCTTTATTTATATGTGTGTAGTGACTGTGTTATCTGACTTCTTATGGGTGTTTGAACTGGGAATTCTGAACTATGTGTTACTACTGGTGGGGGGAGTAAGATTTACTGTACAAATCAAAGATTTTGAGTTACACAGCATTTCATAAATTTATCATATGATATAGGATTTTGGTAAAATATTGAGGATAAAATTATATAATGTGCACTCTTAAAAAGGCATGTGCATTGTCCAAAGTTCTCTTGAGAAGCAAAACCAATATTATGAATGAAGGAATGTGGTATTGCTGAATGAGAAATATTCCTCAGAGGCTTATGTATTTGAACACTTGGTCCCTAGTTGGTGGAGATATTTGGGAAGGTTGAGGAACACTTAAGAGGTACAAGTTTTATGGAGGAAGTATCTCAGTGGGAGTGAAATTTGAAGTTTCATAGCCTGGCCCCACTTCATGTTCTCTCTCTCTCTGCTTCCTTTGTGCAGATGAAAATGTATGTGACTAGCCATCTTCCCACACCTGCCAGCATGGTTTCCCTATCTGTTGCATGCCTTTCCTGTGATCCACAGTGGATTTTATCCCTCTGAATCATAATTTAAAATAAACCATTTTTTCCTTAAGTTGCTTTGATTAAGGTAAATTATCACAGCAACTGAAAAGTACAAGTTGATATAAAGGTGGGTTTATAGATGATAGATAGATAGATAGATAGATAGATAGATAGATAGATAGATAGATAGATAGATAGATGATAGATAGATAGACAGAGTAGATGGATAGACAGAGAGGCAGATTGATTTGTTAAAAGGAATTGGTTTACATAATCATGGAGGCTGAAATATCCCAACATCACCAAAGTATAGCCAATGACAGTTAAAAGCATACTTTTAGTCCAAAGTCAAAAATAGCAGAATTCCTAGCAAGTGCCAATGTTTCAGTTCAAGGCTGAAGGTAGGACAAATAACAATTCATAAACGACAAAAACCATACCAAGAAATAACAACCACCTCCACTAAACAGACCAATGTCTCAGTTTGAGGCAGTCAGTTAGGAGGCATTCTGTCTCACTCTGTCTTTTCTTTCTCTATTTAGACATTTAACCTATTGGATGAGGACATCCTGAATTAGGAATGGCAATGCACCTTCTTCTAAAGATTTCGATGTTTATTTCTTCTAGAGTCACCCTAACAAGATATCCAGAATGTTTGGCTAAAAGTCTGGGTACCCCATTACCCAGTAAGGTTGATACATCAAATCAACCCTTGTAGAATGCAAATGCTGGGGAAAGGATCATGTGCCTTGTAAGAAGATGCAAAGGAGGTGCATATATTCACTTGACAAACATTTCCATACCCTCAAATATGGAGTCCCTGTTTTAGTTGTTAGAGATATAAAAAATATTGACTCTGTTTTCAAGGAACCTCCAAGCCAACAAGAAAGACTCACAGTTTAAAAAAGGGTGCACTTTAATGAAATAGAATTGTGTTCAGGATACTGAGAGCACAGACAAGGTGTCTGAAGGAAGCTGGGTCTTGGTTTCTGAAAAGATCACATCTACTCTGTGTCTTAAAGGGAAAGAAACATTTTACTAGAAGAAGAGATAAAACGTATATAAAAGATGATAGAGGCAAGAAAGAATAGTAACACATTCCAGAAATTACAAATACCTATTAAGAGGAGTAAATTAAATAATACATTTAAGCATCAATGAAACAACAGTTCTGGGGCTGGAGAGATGGCTCAGAGGTTAAGAGCACCGATTACTCTTGCAGAGGACCCAGGTTCGATTCCCAGCACCCATATGGCGGCTAAGAACTGTCTTTAAGCCAGGCGTGGTGATGGTGCACGCCTTTAATCCTAGCACTCAGGGGGCAGAGGCAGGTGGATCTCTGTGAGTTCAAGGCCAAGCTAGTCTACAGAGTGAGTTCCAGGCCAGCTGGGGCTATAGGGAGACCCTGTCTCAAAAAGATAGAAAAGAAAAAAAGAAAAAGAAAAAGAAATAACAGTTCTAAGCACTAAAAATTGGCAGTCAATTAAGTCTAACTCTGGTTTTTCTTCTCTGTTTACCTATTTGTTGCTGTGCATCCATTGGAGGGAGATCAGGACATTTTCAAATGTCAAACAATATTTGTATAACAGAGAAGTACTTCATGTGATACACTACTCTTAAAGAAATCATTTCTGACTTGTAGAGACTACCTTAACAGATGTTTCTGAGTGAATTTATTCATCTTATCAAGCATTGCCTTGAATGTGGGATGCTTTTCAAAAGCCCTTTTTGGGTGAACAGATTGTGTTGCTGTTGAGGGAATTCACAGGAATGAGATAATAACTGTAATTCAAATAATTTCTCCTCATTTAAGAGCACCAGCTGTTTATATTAGTATTGACATGATCCATTTATGAAGCATCTTAGCACAGTTGCTTCTGAAAATTTTGGCTGTCAAATAGTCATCAGAATTAGGCTAGCTCTAGTTGCAAGCAAGAGCCTTTTGATCTCTTTATCAAAATCTTTTCTGAATAGTCACCATGTTTGGCCTCAATTGGATGATTTATGTGTGATTCCATTACATGAAAAAAGCGTGACCTTTCAGATTTATTGTGCAACATTATTTAAAGTGTGTACCACACTATGCTGGGACTAGAAACACATAGGTAATGGGCCTCTACTCCCAAATAGTTCTTAGTGTAATAAAAGAAAAATATAAGCAAAGGATTGCAGAAGAAATTAATTATATAATGGAATGATAGTACACAGAGCAATAAAGAATCTTCAGATATTGGGAGCAATATTGTCCCAAGGAGGGGGACTAGGAAGCTATGGATTCCATTGAGAAAAAGAAATTGGCTGGCCTGGTCATTATACGTAAGGAAAGGGAAAGGGAAAGGGAAAGGGAAAGGGAAAGGGAAAGGGAAAGGGAAAGGGAAAGGGAAAAGGATGATGTTGGGAAAGCAGCCAAGGAATAAATTTTGCCTTGGTATTGTGTGTGTGTGTGTGTGTGTGTGTGTGTGTGTGTGTGTGCGCTATACTCTGCATACACACAGTGACGGTCCCCTTAAACTGTAAATGGAATGACCTTAGCATTGACTTTTGTATAGCAAACTACCACAATGGGGACTACATATACTTTATAAATGTTAAGTTTTCCCAGATGTATCATTATAACAAAATCCCATCTCAGTGTGTTTTCTAGTTTATTGCATCTGAGACAGTAGGGTAGTAATCTTTTGAGTGGTTGAGACAGGTTTCAAAATGCGGCAATGGATTTCTAGAGAATAGTGTATAGAAACATACCATGATCTGATTTGTGCTGGAAACAATCTTTTCAGGAGTGTGATTCTAAGGGACTAAATCCCTGATAAGCAAGAGAACCACCAATGAATAATAAAGACGGCATCCTTCCTGTTTCTTCTTGGTTTGAGACAAAGACTTGGCAGGATTTTTCTCCCACCAGCAGGACCTCTCTTCTAGCTGACTGGGCCAAACCAGTCTAAATAAGATCAAGACTGGACTTGGCAGGTTGGGATTGTGGCCTATGGGCTCTCTCTTCTTTGTTTAAGTTGACCAATCCAAAATTAGAGGAGAATGTACCAGCAAAAACATTTAAAATGTCTGAGCCCTTCTGGAAGGTTTGGATTTTTCAGTTTCTGAATTGCCTTTCCAATTGAGGGGAACTTCTCTTTCTGGGGGAACACATGTTTGGGTGTGATTCATCTTTTTTTTTATATATATATATCAATAAAGCCTGTTTACTTGTGACTTTCTGCTGTGTCTGCAATTTTTACTTCCTGTTAAATTCTTTAACTAGCAGAGAAAATGAACCCAACCATAATCCCTAGAGATCGACCATCCCAGAACTCTAAACAGAATACAATATGATGCATGGGTATATAGGAGGAAATGAGAAGTAATGATGATATAGAGACTGGTTAGTGGATGGTGGCATTAAATTTATTACAAAGGGCTGAAGATCTGGACTGAACTTGTAATGATGAGGTGGACAGGAAATTATGGGTCTGGGGATATAGTAGGAATGTCTGTGGAAGCTGGACATTGAGTAAGAGGGAGGTGTGGAAGACTAGAGTGGCACCCAAGGTTTTGACTAAAGTTATGTCTATTTAAAAGTTCTACAAATAAGAATAAGCTGATAGGAGAAAGAGGTTCTTCTGCAGTGGTAAGGGATGATAGATAGTCTTTGGATAGGTAGAACAGACACTTTCTAAGACATTAGCAGTCAGATGAGGAGGCGGGGAGGAAAGGAAAGGATAGAGTGCCCGAGTGCACATGCAAGAGAATAATAGATAAGGAACGAAGAAAGAACAGAACACCAATCTTAAAGTTCTTTTGCTTTTTTCATGTGTCTGATTTACTAATCTTTAAAAATATTTTATATTTACAACAGTATTGCCTGCATGTATGTAAATACACCTGTGTCGTGCAGTCCCACAGAAGTTAGAAGAGGGCATCAGATCCCCTGGAACTGGAGTTATGGACAGTTGTTAGGCACCATGTGGGTGCTGGAAGTTGAACCCAGGTTCTCTGGAAAAGTAGCCACTTAACCACTGAGCCATCTCTCCAGCCCCTGATTTTATAATTTTGAAGGACTCAGACTTAGGTTCTCTTTCCCTCTTCTCCCTTTGTCCCTCCCCTGTCTCTCCCTTCCCCTCTTCCCCAGACGTAGTCATATTTTAGCCCCACCACATAAATGCTCTGTGTGTGTGTGTGTGTGTGTGTGTGTGTGTGTGTGTGTACCAAAGATCCGCACATACAGGGACTAGAAGTTACCATCTGATTTGGCAGTACCAATACAATATTCAAACAACAACTCAGCTTCATTGAACTTGAAATGTGATCATGGTGCATTGAAAGCAAATGATAATAGAAAAAGTAAAGATGATCTCAAGCACACACTTTTCTGAATTCTCTTTCTTTCTTTTTCTTTCTTTCTTTCTTTCTTTCTTTCTTTCTTTCTTTCTTTCTTTCTTTCTTTCTTTCTATCTTTCTGGTATGTGTATGTCCTGTTCATGTGTGTGTAGGTGTTCATGTGTGTGTAGGTCCTCATGTGTATGTAGGTACACATGCTTGTGGAGGCCAGAGGTCAAACTTAGGGATTATTCCTCAAGTGCCATTGAGTTTGCTTTTGTGAGATCGGGACTTTCATTGGCTTGCAGCTCACCAATTCTAGAATCCATCTGTCTTTTCCTCCTGTAATGCTGGGATTACAAATATATACCACCATGCCTTCCTTTTTTTATATGGCTTCTAGGGAGTCAAACTCAGACCCCATGCTTGCATGCCCAACAAACACTTCCCTGACTTCGACATCTCTCCAGTCCTATTTCTTCTGATACCTTAGAATAACAATCATTTGTTGTATGAACACAGACTAGAAATCCAAGGGAATTACAACTCTAGGAACTGAGTTCACAATGAGGATAGCAGTGACTTCGAAAATTGACTCTTAGATCAACTTTTCTTTCTACCCTGCCCTATCATTTCCACTCATTCATTTTCCATAGTAACTCTTAGGTATAATGCCTCAGTGTCTGGTTGGGGGGGATCAAAATAATACATCCCTTTCTGAGAGCATCAAAGAAAACCAGGTTTCATTTCTTAGTGACACTTTTCATTGTACAGAGGAGGGTGAGTAGTAATTAAGTTCAGAGAACATCTTTGTACACCCTCATTCACCAATTTTCCAGAAGGGAGGACTATAGCAGTCAATGCTACATCCTGGCTACAGAGCCCTTCCTCCTGCAAACAACAACTCTGTGATGGTGTTCCATGGGGAACAGCACCACTCCCAAGTGTCCTTACTACTACTCTACAATGTCTACCCAGAGTGTCTCTCTGTGATTTGAGAAAGTAATCCTTAAGGTAGAACAACATAATTACTAACACTTGCTTCATGTTAACTAATTCTAGCAGTTCTTGAGCACAAAGGAGTTAATTTTCACAAACATATTCCCTACTATTTATAGGTTTTAAGTATTATTTATAAGGAAAGTAGATAAAGGTGGAAATTTTAATTTATTTTTGGCATTTTTTTAGTCTGCAATGAGTTAAAACTAACAAATAACAACATTGATTATGCTCCATCTCTGTATAAAATAGTGCTTTGCTTATAAAAAAGATGAATAAGACAGTAGTTGCTTCAAAGGACTCAGCCTAATAGATACACTTGAAAGCTACACAAAAGATGAATAGAATTCTCATAAGTGATTACAGACTGTTGGATTAGAAAAATACCCACATAGATAGGCTCTATTTTTAATTCACTATCAAAAGATTGAATTGATTCATTTATTCCTAATCATATCGCCATAAGAATATATTATTAGCTTTTCATACAGATGAAGAATTTGGACTTGAGTTGTTGAAAAAGTTAACAAATACCACATAGCAAATGCATGGGCTAAAATTCTCTGTAACCCAAGTATTTAATAGCAATATTATACCACCTATCTTTGTACATTTCTACAGCCCTACTTCATCCATCCATCCATCCATCTATCCATTCACCATTTATTTATTTATTTATTTATTTATTTATTTATTTTTGTCTTTTCCAGACAGGGTCTCCCTGTAGCCCCAGCTGTCCTGGAATTCGCTCTGTAGACCAGGCTGGCCTTGAACTCACAAAGGTCCGCCTGCCTCCGCCTCCGAAGTGCTAGGATTAAAGGCATGTGCCACCACGCCCGGTCCATTCATAAATCTTTATATATATATGTGTGTGTATAAAGATTTATGAAAAATAATTAGGTTTAAAGAATAGGCAATGTTTTAATGGAACTTGAAATATCATTATGATTTTAAAAGTCTAGGATGAAGTGGAGAATATGAAAGGGACATTTTTAGCAAAAGATCAACAAGGACCAATATCTGCCTATAGCAGAAATTGTTTTGGATGATTGATGCTGGTGATGACAAAGTTGGGAAAACTGTCCATATATTTTCTTTTCTTTCTTTTTGTTTATTCCCTTTTTCTTTTTTTCCATTCTCTCTTCTCCCTTTTGATGAGACCTTGTTATGTAACACAGGCTGGCTTCAAACTCTTGATCCTTTTGCTTGGGCTTCTTAGTTGCTGGCATTACAGATATCGACCACCATGCCCAGCTCATCTATTCTGACTTCATTCTTAAAAACATCCTGCTATGTAGATGAAATTAGTTAAATAGTGGGTTTCTATGCACATGTAAGTATTGTTATACAAGAGGACAGTGGGACACATTTTTGCTTTGATACATCTAAGGCAAAATACTTTAAGTTTGAATCAGAGATTGACCAAAAAATTAAGTAGCTGGCAATGGTGATTTGTGTATGTCTGGAGATTTAATGATAGTTTGCTGTTTCTGCATTTCTGGCAAAGTGTAGCTGTGGAGCATGATTTGTTAATTTGCTTACATGTGCACTGCAGATGAGGTTTAAATGAATACCATTTTTTTCACTGGTTCTTGCCAAAATGGAGCTATCACATCATTTTGAGTCCAGGTAAAATATAAAGCCTCCTCCCAGAAGACTCTACTTAATATATCATCAAACAGTAACGCCTTAGTACCCTTCTCATGGTTACTTATTGTTCATCCCACAATTGAGAATCATGTGGGGCAGATCGTTGATTCTCTGTTTTGTTTTTGTTTTAAAGCAATGTCACTTTCATTTGTATGTAACTCAGGCTGGCCTTAAACTTGGCACCTAGCTTCAAGCTCATGATCCTTCCACCTCTGCTTCTTGAGTGCTGGGATTAAATGTATGCCACCATGCTTAGCTCTTCTCCTATGTATACATGTGTTCAGGGGTATATGTATATGTCTGTATCTATCCATTCATCCATCCAGTATCTATCCATTTCATCCATCCATCCCTGTATCTATTTACCTTCACTACTGAACCCCAAGATCCCCCTTCTATACTAGTCATTTTATAGCCCTAGAATTAAGAGGCTAAGATAATGAATTTAGACTTTTCTGGGTTCTATCACTTTATCGCAAACTTCAAGCCTCTGGGCTTTGGATCTCCTGCAGGATCTCGATCAGTGTTACAAACTCTTGACTGCTGAGAGTGCTTTTGGTGACCAGACCTTACCAAAATGCCTCTTTCTATCAACATTCTTTCTAGTGTATGTGATAACTATGGCTATATGTTCAGCTGGCAGTTTAGTTAAAAATTCATCTGAAGGACAACATAATAAGGCTTCAGCTCACCATTTTGGTCCAGTATATTGCCAGGAGTCTGCTGAGGCCATGGGTAAAGAGATACAGGATTTTAAAAATTATACTGTGGGCTCTTAGCTGCCATATGTTAACAGTCTTCCCAGCCTTGAGTATTTCCAGGAGATATGTCCTGGAGTAACTTGTGCCTGGCATCTTCATCTGGGGTTACCACCTGCACAGATCCACACATATATACACCCCTCTTTTAATTTTTAAAAGAGATAAGAGTGGTAAATTTTCCCAGAGTTTCTCAGGGAAAGAACAGACAGAAGAGATAGGATAGGCATGAAAAGGATGAGTGCTTGTCCCTGTTCCCAGAGGCCCAAAGAATGAGCAGTCATCATCCCAAGCCACCTAGGGCCAGGGCTGGGCAGGGTCAGTGAGTGACCAGAGACTGTAGAACCTTCTGTGCTATGGAAACTTCTGTCCGATTCCCATAGCTTCTCTCCTGATTTCAGAAGCACTTATGGAGCCTGCCCAGGTTAGTGCCATGTGATGGGGGCTAAAGAAACAACTTCTGAGCACCATGTGCCTACAGAAAAGGGAGACATCATTTGCCGGGTGTGGTGGCACACGCCTTTAATCCTAGCACTTGGGAGGCAGAGGCAAATGGATCTTTGTGAGTTCAAGGCCAGCCTGGTCTACAGAGTGTGTTCCAGGACAGCTGGGGCTACAGGGAGACCCTGTCTTAAAAAGACAAAAAAAAAAAAAAAAAAGAAAAGGGTGACATCTAAGGCAAGTCCATCTATCCACAAAACTCATGTCTTAGACATGAGTGTTCCAGCCTAGAAGAATATCTTACACCAAGCTGAGATCCAAAACAGACCTTGTGCAAAAACTGTACTTGGGAAAAACAGGTATGAAAAACTTCTGCTTGAATGAGGACCTTAACCTGCACGATAATTACAGTGGAGAAAAAGCCTGTGAAAGAGATGCTGCGGGTACCTCATTTAGGTCAAGCTGCAGATTCCATGTGTTGACAAAGCCATCTTTGGGAAGGATGGGCAGGACTTCCCAGCTACCGTAGGCTGTCTTCAGCAGCAGCAGGCTACTTGCAATGATGAGCAGCCTCAGTAGCCACAGTAAGTGTGGAAAAATGTTTTTGAATGGAGAAAAACATAAGTACAGTGAATGCTGAAAAGTTTCAAGTTACAAACATATACTTATTCATGACCAGAGTGCCTCCTCTGGAAAAGGCCTTTACAAATGTAGCAAGTATGAGAAAGCATTCCCCTGCAAGCACACCATTGTTCAGCACCAGGACAGTAACCTGGGACAAAGGACATAGGAAAGTAGTCAACAAGAGAAACTCTTTAATGAAAAGTGTCACCTCACTGTACAGGATCGAACTCATACTCGAGAAAGACCCTATAAATGTAGTGAGTGTGGAAAACCCTTTATATACAAATCTGAACTGGTTTATCATAAAAAGAATCACAGTATAAAAGTACATTGAGTGTGGGGAATGTAGGAAATCCTTCATGTACAAATCCAATCTCACTGCACACCAGAGAATTCACACCGGAGAAAGGCCTTACCACTGCGATGAATGTGGGAAATCATTTAGACAACACTCTGGACTCATTCAGCACTGGAGGGTTCACACTGGAGAAAGGCCTTATGAATGTAGTGAATGTAGGAAACCCTTCAACCACAAGTCTGACCTCATTCAACACCAAAGGGTTCACACTGTGGAAAGACCATATGAATGCACTGATTGTGAGAAATCCTTTAGCTGAAAATCTAATCTTGTTCGACACCAGAGAGTTCACACTTAAGAAATGTCTTCATTCTGTAGGGAATGTGCTTTCTTTCTTTCTTTCTTTCTTTCTTTCTTTCTTTCTTTCTTTCTTTCTTTCTTCTTTCAGACAGGATCTTCCTTTAGTCCCAGCTGGCCTGGAGCTTACTGTGTAGACCATGCTGGCCTTGAACTCACAGAGATCTGCCTGCCTCTGCCTCCTGAGTGCTGGGATTAAAGGCATGCCTCACCACGCCCAGCCTAATTTGGTTCTCAGGTGCCATGTGGGTGCTGGGATTTGAACCCAGGTCCTGTGCAAGAGCAGCTAGCTCTTTTAACCACTGAGCCATCTCTCCAGCCCCATGGAATGTGCTATTTCATAATTCAATGTAATAACTGTAGGAAATTAGCAGCTTTCTCTTTGTTTAATTTATGTGAACTTCAAACATATGGAAAGCTTTGTTGAGGTTCATTACAGTTTCTAGTATGCCCAGTGCCATATATTGATTTATGTCATTGACAGTATCTGTGGTGGAAACATCTGTACTATCTGCTTGGGCCTCAGACTTTGGACACTCCTTATTGTTGTGCATCATCCTTTAGGGTGTGAACCTTGGTCTAGAAGTTTGGATCTTTAGAAGAACTGGTCTGAGTTATGCTTTCAGCTCGCTAAGAAAGATTATCTTGCTCAGGGGGAATTTTATTCTTGCGTTGTGCTGAATATTTCTGGGTTTGGATTTGCCAACTTGGGAAATGCATGCTGCTCATTCATCCAATTTATCCTTTTGTGAAGGCGATTTTGTCATCATGAAGACTTGGGTCGTCCTAACTTTTTTTGGACATCTGAATTCTCTGTGCTTCAGAAGGCAAGGTGTAGTGTCAGGAACAGCTCTCTCTGTGGTAGTGGTCTAATTTTCATTTCTACCCACATCCTCAAAGATAAGAGTAGAACTTTGTATTCCAGACTTCTGGACAGGTGCTAAGACTCTGAGGTCAGAGGTCATAGTGGAAAGGAGAGTTGTGACAATCCCAGGTGCTTGTGTAAACCACAGGAATAATTTTATTCACTTTGCCACTGAGTTGTCACCTAAGTTCTACCAGTATTGAGGATAAACTCTTAATTCAGGTCTTACACTGGAGTCAGACATACAGAACTATGTAGCTTAGCATGTTTATTAATTGGGACAGGACATGAGTTAATTGTTAAGAGATAGTAGGTTAGATGGAACCTACATCTGTTTTTTTTATTTTTTCCCATTTTTTAAAAAAATATTTTTAATATTTATTGTGTGATTGTCAATGTTTGTATGTGTCTGTGTATGTGTACTAAAGCTCAATTCAAGGTCAGGGTCAAGGATGTTGGAGGACAATTTTTGGTGTCAGTTTTCTATATCATGTATGTCCCTTTACCTGCTCTATCAGCTCACCGGCTTGGGAAATAGCTTCCTTTAAAAGTCCATTTCAGGTTGTTTGTTCAATCAAGTTGATCAAATGAGTGTCCAGACTACATTGCTGCAGTTCCACCATTCACCCCAATCGCAGCCCTTACATTCTACCACGCCCCCTCTTCCGCAGGTTGTTCCCTAGGCTTAGAAAAGGGGCACAGGTGGATGAGAGGCAAAACAGTCCACTCTCTCTGGAGCTGTTGACTTGGACTCTGGTCAATTCTGGCTGTTTCCTTTCATGGGCTGACAGTTTGTCCAGGAATAACCTTTCGATCCTACTAATGAAGAACAAGCAATTAGATATATAGGTATTTAAGCAGCACTAATAGTTATGGTAGGTTACTTTAGCATAGACACATGTTTGGATATGTTAATCCATGAATTACAATTTTCCCCCCTGTTAAATATGACAGGGTCTTACTGTGGCTTATAACATCTAACCTGTAGAGGATGTAAGCTTGTGGCATCAGCCATGGGTTATTTCTCCAAGGGGAGAGCCAATAGCCAATTAGATTTGGGATATACAGGCACATGGCTGCCTCTGCTGCACAGTATTTCCAGGCAGGTGAGGTGTANTTTTTTTTTTCATTTTTAGCTATAAGTGATAATCCATGAGTACAAGCATCCTTCATGCAAAACCTATCTGCAGGCTGTTGTGCCCAAACACCTACAGCCCCACCATCCAGTGGGGGGTGACAGGTTGTTTGTTCAATCAAGTTGATCAAATGAGTGTCCAGACTACATTGCTGTAGTTTCACCATTCACCCCAATCGCAGCCCTTACATTCTACCACGCCCCCTCTTCCGCAGGTTGTTCCCTAGGCTTAGAAAAGGGGCACAGGTGGATGAGAGGTAAAACAGTCCACTCTCTCTGGAGCTGTTGACTTGGACTCTGGTCAATTCTGGCTGTTTCCTTTCATGGGCTGACAGTTTGTCCAGGAATAACCTTTCGATCCTACTAATGAAGAACAAGCAATTAGATATATAGGTATTTAAGCAGCACTAATAATTATGGTAGGTTACTTTAGCATAGACACATGTTTGGATATGTTAATCCATGAATTACAATTTTCCCCCCTGTTAAATATGACAGGGTCTTACTGTGGCTTATATTAGGCGTGTGTGTGTGTGTTTGTACAGATTTGTGAACATGAATGCCTGTGGGGGTTAGAGACATTGGATACCCCAGAACTAGAGTTACAGGTGATTGTCAGCCACTTGATATGAGTCCTGGGAACTGAATTTAGGTTTTCTGCAAGAGCTCTTAACTGCTAATCCATCTGTCCAGCCTCATGCAGTTCATATTTTGGAAAAAAAATAATTAAGCCCAGTTGTGGTGGTGCATGCCTTTAATCCCAGCACTCGGGAGGCAGAGGCAGGTGGATCTCTGCGCGTGCAAGGCCAGCCTGGTCTACAGAGTGAGCTCCAGGCCAGATGGGACTAAAGGGAGACACTGTCTCAAAAAGATCCCCCAAAATTTAAATGTTAGTTATAAATAATAATAGATCTTGTTATGACATTTTCATATATGTGTATGGTGTCTTTCATGAGTTTTGTATGTGTGCCTTCATTTTTTTTGTGTGTGAATGTGTGTGTGCAGGTGCACGTGTATAGATGTGCACATGCATGTGGAGGTCAGAACTCAGTGATTTTTGTACTCAGGACAAGTAAAAATATACATTGTGTGCATGTGCACATACACATGCATGCTCACACCCCCCCACACACATAGACACACACAATCTCCATGCATATGTAATAAAGGCAAACTTTTCCACCTTATTTTTGAGATTGCACCTCTCAGTGAACCCAGGACTCACTGACTCAGCTAGTCTTGCTGGCCAGTAAGCTCCAGGGATCCTCCTGTCTTGGCACACACCACCATGTTCAGTTATTTTTTTTCTTTTACTGTTGTGGTACCTGGCACCATTTTCTTTTTTATTAGCTTCTCAATCATCATCTGTCCTGAGCAGCGCTGGGCTGCTCCAGGTGATCCTAGCAAGTCCGGAACCTGAGCCCCCAACACAGGACCTCACTATGGCACACAAGCCAGACCCAGACCCATGTTCAGTTTTTTAATGTGGATACTGGGGATCCCAACTCAAGTCCTCATGTTTGTGTGGTGAGCACCTTGCTGACTGAACTCTTTCCTCAGATCTTATAATGCCTGAAATTTTGATCAGTAATGAAATTCTTAAGTGTTTGGGTAGATTTTTACAGCTTGCAAGACTTATGGTGACTTAGGAACAACTTTTTGAATGAGCTCTATGAGGTATAGACTAACATCGTCTCTAAAATATCTGTTCTCTAAAGCAAACATGAGCAGAATCATAGAAGAAATAACATGTCCATCTTTCAAAAGCAAGAAAGACATAGCATTTTTGTTACTTGGCTTCATTGTATGCATTACTTTCACAATCAAAATCAAGTGGGTTCTGAGTTGGTTTTTCAGTGAAAAAATATAAATATGTAAAATATTTATTCTCTGAGGACATAATTAAATGAATAATCAATATTTCTTAAGGTTCATTGTGGCTGTCACCCATTATCACCAATAGAAAGTATAGAGAAGTGTGAAAGGCCGTATTCAGGCCTGGCTCCTGAAAACCTTTACTGCAATCCCCCCATGACCTTTCTCTTTTGTCAGAGTGATCTGAAGCATATTCTTTGAGAAGAGTAACATGAGTGGTTACCTCACACTCACTTGTTATGCTGGAAGTGCACTCACTATTACTCTGTTAAACCAAAGAATTTGGGAGAAGAAGTGTTTCTGTTAAAGCAGCTGCTGTCAGCTTGTCTAATAGTGTGAGGGACTGGGTGATGAGTTAGAAGTGATGTATGGAAAGAATTTTACTATATGAGAGAGACAGAATTTGTAGAGAATCCCATGGTTAGTGCGCTCCATGCATGTGATTCACACACTAACCAGTATATCAGCAAACTGCCAGAGAACATCGCAGATCCAAGATATTGTGCTCATCCATGAGAGGCCTCCATTTGCTAGTAGAGTTGGGAAAGGGCCTAAGAATATGTACAAATGCAGTTAGCCCAGAAAGGCCAATGTAAGACATGGAGCCAACAGGGCATCACATAATGCTGAGGATATATTTATCAAGTGAATAATGAAGTGAACAAGGAATAGAGGAACAGAAAGCAAAGAAAATGAGATTAAAAGCGAAAAGACATGAAAAAAAATGAAATAAACAGCATGGGAAAGCCTGACCCTGGAGCACATTAGAAGGTGAGGACATTTTGTCACAGGTGGTTGTGGCTGATGATGGTAGAGAAGGCATATGGAGTTTGCTCCTGAGCTTGCCAGCCCTAATTTCCCTGGGGAAGCCCTCTGTTTTGAGGATCCTGCTTTTCATCCAGAGTTTTATGTACATCCTGCTGTCACCATCCTCTTCTAAGCCTCTCATTTGCCAGAGGCATTTTCATGGATAATAGCATTGAAGGTTTTTTAGAGTCTGGGGGCACCAGAAAATGGGAAACATCCTGTAGATTTAAAATGGGTTGCCACATGGTAGCTTTTTCTCATTTGTTGTGCACAATGTAATTTGAGCTGAAGAACTCAGATTTCTCTGGTCTTGAAGCCTCTTTGCTTTACTGCTATCTGGATAATAAAGTCCTCCATCTTGTGTTTGGCTAAAATGCATGACAATTTACAAATAAAAAGATCAATGGAAAATCCACCCGAGGGCTCATATGGTGCTAATGGACAAGTAGAGTCAGGCAGGAAGCAGAGGTATTAAGCTATTAAAAGCTAAGGGGTCAGGATGGAGAACAATTTGAGGTGTGTGAACAAAGGCCACGCAAGGACTACAAGTCAAAATGAGGATGGTGACTACAAATGGGGCACAAGCGTTATACCTGACAATTCCAGCAGCTTGCTGTATTGTTTATGTGAGCTCATAGGTGATGTGTTATGTGCACTTTCAAAACCAGACTATCTTCAAAGTCATGTGTGTCCTCTGTCAGTATCCTTAGTTCCTTTCAAAATAAATGGAATGTCAGCTGGGTGTGTTGGGGCATTCTTGAAATGCCAGCACCAGGAGATAGAGGCAGGAGGATCTTCAGTTCCAGGTCAACCTGAGCAACATAGAAAGACCGTCTCAAAATCCCAAATAAGGACCAGAAAAATGGCTCAGAAGGTAAAAAAGTGCCTGTCACCAAGCCTAAGGGTGGAAGCTTCTCTTGCTATGAGAAGGTACAGTGCAGTCCTGCTAAGGGAAGGGGGGCACAGTGCCTGCCTATGCCACTGTAGGGAACTAACCCCTCAATGGGTTACTTTCGTAACCCGACCTGAGCAGTACTTCCAACTCAGGTCCTTGGCCTCGGAAAATGGAACGTTTCCCATCTGGCTGTGCTTTCCTACCAAATACTGCTGGTCTCTGGACAGGAATTTCAAGTTGATGGCTGATGGCCTATCTTTAGCCTACACCCACTCACAATTCACTTCACAGCTGGTGACCTGATAGGTCTCCGTCCAGCCCCACACCAGATTACCAGGTTGGTGGTCTGAGGGACTGCCATCAACCCACTGGCCATGACACTCGAAATCCAGGCATGTATGCATGCAGAAATAACGGCCAGGAATTCTATGTAATGATGGTAATAGAGAATTCGCTTTATTGCCTGCTGCAACTCACTTTTATAAGCAAAATGACGTCAGCTCCCAGAGCCAATCACAGACCCCCAGTTACATACCATGGTATACTGCTACTCTGACTAACATCATGTGCCTAGACCACATTGCTTGTTCCCTCTTGGGGAGGAGTCAGAGGAATCGCATGACTCCCACATGGTTCCCTGAGGGGTGCTAGCTGAGAACTAGCCTCTAATTCAAACTGGATCTTCCCACACCTAAGTACCTGAGATCAACCCCTGGGACCCACATGGTAGAAGGAAAGAACCAAATTCAGGATTGTCCTTTGACCTCCACATATGTACCCACATATGTACACACACACACACACACACACACACACACTAAACAAATAAATAAAAATGTATAAATTGAAATAAGTAAGTCAATAGAATGCCCTTATGACTAAATGTTTGATAAAATTAATTGTTAATTATTAGTATTGTATCTTTCGAAGAGTTTGAGGCAGACCATTGTATTGCTTTTCTCCAGGAAATTTAACCAGAATTAATCTTTCCTTTGTGAAACACTATAATAAGGTGGAGATAAGAAGATGAAGATTTCAAGGCCGCCCTCAGCTATACAGAAAAATGCCAGTCATCCAGTGTCAAAAATAAAAGAATATGTTATAATGGGAGCTAGGCATGACAGATCATGCATTTAATCTCAGCACTTTGGAGAGAAGGCTGAAACAGGAAGATGACTGTGGGTTTGAGGCCAGCCTAGGGTACACAGTTCCAGGCAAGCCTGGGCTGCATGCAGAATGAGACTTTGTATTATAATGAAAATACTGCCATCATGATATAGCAAGCAATTTTAACAAGAGGTGAAATTTATTAAGTATTCAAAGTGTGTTTCGTACTTTGAGAAATGCTTTACCTGTATTACTACATTCAATTCTAACAATAGCCTTCAGAAATCAAGACATAGATTCTATCAAGTTAGTCAAGAAACTGAGTCTTAGAGAGAAGTAAGAAACATGTTCACTGTTTAAAATTCAGCAAATACCAAGGCTGGCATTTAATGTTAGACATAAAGATAATTATTTCAATGTAAACATTTCAAAACTAACATTTAATTGGAGGGTATAACAAAACTTTATGCACCATGATATCCTTTAATCTTAATGACAAGCCTGTGTAGTTATTACAGTCCCTGTATTGAGATAAAAGAAAGTGAACTATAGAGAGATTAGGTGATTTGCTTAAGATCACACAACTCTTCAATAATAAGACAGGGTACAGAATGTGGATATTAAGGATTTCTGGCTGAAATTTTAACTGCCGTTCTGTGCTGTTTGTCATCTAAGTCAGGCTGCAATTTAGAACTGCCAGCTGCTGATGTGCACTGCTCATGTCCCCACATGTCAACATGTTATATATTCCATTGAGGAAGGGCATCCTTCATTATTTAAAATTCCAGTCTCTAAGTTGTTGATACTGTCAGAGTTGGGAGGCTCCAGTCTGCTTCTATGAGAGGCTGGGGAGATTAATTTTGGCAGAAATGCTGGCAGAAAAGAATGTGGTATGGAGGATACTTCAGAGATTTAAAATAAATTGTTGTATGTGTATGTTATTTCTTTCTCATAATACTCTTGGGGATTGAATAAAGGAAAGCATTTGGATGCATGCCCCAACCACAGTGTTGTGTCCCATAAGTGACTGAAAAAAAAAAAAAAACTTGTGAACTGGGGCCTGGTATTTGCCAGAAATGTAACTCAGTTGTATATAAAAATATATATGCAGCTGGCATCAATTAAGGAAAATGTTTAATCTGTCTTTTGAATGGATTAACAGTTGGCTTCAAAAAGGCACTTCTGACTTTTGGCTGTGTAGATCGGGAGAAGAGGCTATGCTACATAATGAGGAAGAAAACTAAGGGAGGATTAATTGTGCATCTGCAATTAACACAAAATATCCATAAAATTATTTCCAGAAGAGCCAGACTTTATTATGTCAAGTTGGGACTGACAAAAAAATACACTAGATTTTTCTCTAACATTGTTGTAAATATTTACATTCAAAAGTGGCATGGCATGAGACTGAGATGCCTAATAGTATAGCCCCACATGTTAATGGAACACATGAAATGTGAGCAGTGCAAATGAAGATGTGCTGAAGGGTCAAAAGATATTCTAGATTCCAAAGATTTGGAAAGGAAAAAGTAAGCCAAATATCTCCTGGATGATCTTCTGTTTTTAAAAGATTAAATGTTAAGCCAGGCATAGTGGTACATACCTTTAATCCCAGCACTCAGGAGGCAGAGGCAGAGGCAGAGGCAGAGGCAGGCAAATCTCTGTCAGTTCAAGGCCAGCCTGGACTAGATAGTGAGTTCTAGGACATCTGGGGCTACAAGGAGACCTGTCTCAAAAAAACACAAAAAATTAAATGTTGAAATAATTTTTATTTTTAAAATTTATTTTTATTTTATGTGTCTGTTTTGCGTGCATGTACATAAGTACATCATAAGCATGAAATGTCTGTGGAGGCCAGAAGATGGTGTTTTATCTCCAAACTGGAGTTACAGAGAGTTGCTATCCACTACATGCATGCGGGAAATGAAACCCAGGTCCTCTGTAACAGCAAGGAATGTTCCTATCTCCTGAGCCATTTCCCCACCCCTAAGAAATGATAACATTTTTGATATACTAATCTACGTAATATGTATTATTTAATTTAAGTTGACCTCTTTACTTTTGCCTTTTTGAATGTGACTACTAAAACTTTAAATTTCATTGCAATTTGCATTGCATTTCTAATGACAAGCAGTACTCTAGTTTCTGAGCATGGGCTGTGCATTCTATCATTTGATATCTTTAGCTCTTGTGAACATAATTTTGTGAATGCACATTTGTTCAAATTGATCCTCCTATCGACAGGTAGTCCTCAGAGAACACTACTTCACCATTTTTGCTCTGCTTCCTTTCCTGAGCATAGACTTTTCAGACGGACATCAGCTGGATTGCAGATAGCTTTGTTACTTGTTTGCTTTTTACTGCCAGAATGACCTCTTTCTAAGTTTCAGTTTCAATTTATATACAAATTGGTCAAACTAATACCTATGATTTAGGGATCCTATGATTGCAAAGAGATGAGATGTTGAAAGTATTTGGCAGATTGTCTGACACTAAATAAACATTAGTTTTTTTTCTGGCCTTTTTTCCTGTAGCATATTGGTTTTTGAACTTGAGGTAAATGATTTTGAAGGTCAATTAGTCAATAAGAATCCTATAAAAATATGTAAAGTTTGCTTAAAGCAAAAATAGTTATGAATATGTTTCTTAGAGACACAGAATAAAATTAGCAATGAAATCCCAAACAATAAAAAAAGCATTAGAAAAAAATCTTATGCATAG
The DNA here is from genome assembly GCA_009823505.1 of Rhizomys pruinosus. Lineage (NCBI taxonomy): Eukaryota > Metazoa > Chordata > Mammalia > Rodentia > Spalacidae > Rhizomys > Rhizomys pruinosus. Next base: position 414,582 of record VZQC01003368.1, read on the forward strand.
GGCTGGAGAGATGGTTTAGCATTTAAGAGCACTGGCTGCTCATGCAGAGGACCTGGGCTCTGTTGCCAGTACTCACATTGTGGATAACAACAGTCTTTAACTCTAGTTTCAGGGGATCCAACAACCTCTCCCGAACTCCTTGGGCATTGAATGACATGGGCGCACTGATTTACATGCAGACAAAACACTTATACACAAAAATCAAGATAAATACAAAAATTTAAAAATCTGAAGCATGTAGAAATAATTATAGAGTAAACACTATGATAGCTGCCTATAAAATATAAAGCTAATCAATAGAATGCAACCTTTATTTGAAAATACCTACATATAGTCTATCATTTGACAAGTCTTTTTTTTTTTTTTTTGAGACAGGGTATCCCTATAGCCCCAGCTGGCCTGGAACTGACAGAGATCTGCCTGTCTCTGCCTCCCAAGTGCTAGAATCAAAGGTGTGAGCCACCACACATGGCTTAAAGATGGTTCTTAGCAGCCATATGGGTGCTGGGAATCGAACCCAAGTCCTCTGCAAGAGCAGTCAGTGCTCTTAACTGCTGAGCCATCTCTCCAGCCCCATTTAACAAGTCTTTAAGAAAAACAGACAAGACACTAATATATAAATTTAGAAATTACAAAAGATATGAGATGTAAAGGGAATCCTCATAATGAAAGGATTTTTTATCAAACGTTGAATTATTAAAAATTAAAATTTCAAGAAAAATTAGTTTTTAGAATATATTTAAATTTCAGAATTGACATAATATACAACAGAATACAAGACAGTAATTATCGCCAAACAAGCAGTATTGATATTCACAGGTTTATACCTAGAAATGATCCATACTCAGGTGGCATTTTCAAAATAACTGTCCTAAAACTTTTCACTTTTAGGATGCTCCCATGATTTGTGAACTATTGCACATCATATAAAAAGTGAAAAGCTTCCATACTCACTATTCAAGGCTAATCTTATATTGATAGGAAAGCAGAAAACTATCACGTACATATACCATTTGGCCTGTAAGTTTGTATAAGATAGACTAAGTAAATTTAGTAGTTAAAATGCAGAAGTATTTTAATTCAGTATTACATGATGTTAAGTAGCTTTTTATCCAAGAAATGGTTTGAAATTTGGACAATTTATAATGTTTTCATTTTTTTTTTGTCTTTTTGATAAAAGCTATTCCGGCCTGGGGAGGGGGTTTGAAAGCTTATTGTGTTTTTTTTATTTTAAATTTCCATTATCATTAGTGATATGGATTTCTTTCATATGACTATTGTCCATTTACCGTTTTTGAGAAATGTTTATTCAGATAATTTGTCCATCTTTATTTGGATTGTTATTTTGCTGTTTAATTTTTCACCTCTTTATCATTACTACAATGGATTAAACAAGATATACTTAGTAGTCATGTCATGAACACTGAGAAATCAGTTGACAAATAATTTAAGGCTGATTTCTTCTGAGCTTAATGGAGAAACATGTGAAGCCTTTTATCAAATCCAGAAAGAATGCAAAAATCCATTCTTATTACTGTATGAACAAATTGGAAAAGTTGGAAAGACACTAAAATATAAATATTGGAAAACAAGAGAAAATATCTTTAATGATCATACTGATAATAGCTTTGAAAATCTAAAGTATTTCTCAGAAAGCACACTAGTGGAAGAGAAATGTAGCCATCACTCTTACCCAACTATGAACCTTGTAAGCTACAATAATGACCAGCCTGTATGCTCATTGGTGCATGAGTGGCATAAATGTTATGGGAGTAACCAACCACTTTCTGCTTGGTTTTAAGGTCCATTTCATAAAATGTAACCCATACTTGATTGTCATCAGGGACAAGAACCTGTGGATAGACAGACAGGTCACCAGCTGTGGAGTTGAACTTACTACTATTATTCTGTTAAATTAGCATAGTCTTAGATGACTAATGAACCATAGATTAGTATGTCTTTTAATTCTCATCAAAGAAACTTCTTTTTGGATAAGATTCTGATGAACCCAGACACTCATAACTGGTCAAACTACAGAGTTCTTAGACCTAAATGAGACAACTATATCAAACCCCTCTTTACAAAGTCCCAGGGACATTGTGGAAGAAGAAGAAAGATTGTAAGACCCAGAGGTGGTAGGTGGATGAATACAATGAAATATTATTTTCTAGACATAATAGTTCAGTTGCACATATGAACTTACAGTGCTTCTGACAGCATGCTCAGGACCTGCACAAGCCCAAACCAGGCAAAATCTCAGCATGGAGCAGGGGAGGTAGGCATGTAATTGAATCCCTAGCTGAGGAACTAGTGGATGTTAATAGCTGCTGGGACAGGAAGAATCAGTTTTCTTTAAGGGTGTGACATTGTGTAGGTTAACCACTCTTCAGGGGATGGACTCATACACAACAGTATTTGGGGAATACAAATTGGACTCTCTAGGCCTTAAAATATACAGAGAGAACACAAAATGTTGGTAGGGGATGGGGCTGTATTTGAGAAGATAATGGGGAAGGCATTTAAAATGTTATCAAATATGCTTTATGAAATCTTCAGAGAATGGAAAAAAAATACTATTTAAATAATTATGGCCAAAAATGAAATAAAAATGTTAGTGGTCTTTTTACTTCAGCAATACTCCAAAAGAACATTTAAATGGTTATAAAACAACAATAATTAATTAAAAATAAAACTTTAGGGAAGCAGAACCAGCCGACCCAGTGGGAGTGACTGACCAGCATAGGGCCGGCTCCCAGTGAACCTAGATCAGCTCCTAGCATATCTGACACAACACCCAGTGGCCCCAGCTCCTCCTACTGACAGACCTGACGGCATAGCCTGGCTTAGACAGGTCCACGCAGGTAACCTGAATCAACCAGAGCTTTAGGGCCACCCACCTGAGTGACCGGATCCAGGAAAGACAGCACAGACAAGCTGAATCAGGTGGAGGTCCGAGACCACCTGGTAGAGCACCCAGGAGAGTGGCCTGGCATAAGCAGGTCCAAGCAAGTGAAGCCAGGTGGCCTGGCTGCTGCAGGCCACTGCAGAAGCTTAGAGCCAGACCAGGGGATCTGGTAGAATGATATCATGCACTGTGAGGTTCAAGCTGACATGATTCTTACCTGTCAGGATTCCTGGAGAAACTCCAGACTAGAAGGGCAGGAGTTAGCTGGTCTTGCAATACATAACCAAAAGTAAAAACCTGAAAGCTAGACTGGCCTTGTCTTCATAACCAATAAGAAGTCAATGAAGGCACCTGAAAAAAGCAACAAAGTAAGTCTTCAGCATAGTGAAACAACACTTAAATTTCATATCAGAATATGAACAATAAAACAAATACACATGCCAAAAGCATAATGAAAAAACAACATGAGAAAAGCAATAATAAATCCCCACCAAACTCTACCAGTGCTATAGAAGACTCCTACAATGAGATCTCTCTTGAGGTAACCCAGGACAGAGATCTTAAAAGAACAATCATAAACGTATTCAATGAAATCAAGGAATATAAAGCACACACAGACAAACGAATCAAAAAAACTGAGGAAGAAAATGACAAACTCCAGAAGGAACTAGAAGGAGAGAATCTAGAAACTAGAAGGAGACAAACTCTGGAAGGAAGTGGAATTACTTAAGAGATCCCATGCTAAAATGAAAAAGGAAACCAACCACACAGACAAGCGAATAAAAAAAAAGTATGAAATGAAAAAGATAATCACTCATTTATTCAACAGGAAAAGATGGGATAAAGCCTCAGTAACAGAATGGATGAAGCAGAAAATAGAATATGAAGACTAGAAGATAACATGGAAGAACTAGAATGCTCAAGCAAAGATTATGACATATTTAAAACACAAGAGTGGAATAATCAGGAAGTGTGGGAAACCATGAAATAACCAAGCCTCAGCCTCATAAGGATAGAGGAAGGAGAAGAATCCCAAGATAACAGTATTGACCAGATCTTCAAGAGAATTATAGAAGAAAATTTCCCCAGCGCAGGGCTTCTTGACAGGTAGGTTCCTGGACCTTCCCAGCCCTGTCACCTCAGGCGCAGGGTTCCAGGACCATTGGACACCTGATGCTTCCAGCCCAGGTTTCCAGGATCATCCAAGCACCTTCGCTTCCATCGAAGGGTGAGTGACAAGGCGGGATTCTCAGCAGGCAGGATCCAGGACCATCCCAACCCCATCACTTCCAGCCCAGGGTTTGAAGACCATCTGAGCCCAGTTGCTTCTGGTGAAGGGTTCCAGCACCATCCTATTCCCTTCACTTTTAGCGCCGGGAGAGTGACAGGGCAGGTTTCTTAGCAGACAGATTTCAGGACCTTCCCTGCCCCATTGCCACCCGTGCAGGGTTCCAGGACCAGCAGGGTTCCAGGACCATTGGAGCCCTGTTGCTTCCAGCCCAGTGTTCCAGGACCATCTGATCCCTGTCACTTTCAGCTCAGGGTCCAAGGTATTTGGAGCTGCTCCAACTTCCAGACTGGATTGAGTAAGGCCCTCCTGTCACCTTGGTAGTGACAGGATTGGGCAGGCAAAAACCAGTGCCACCCACCTCCCTTGTGGCCATCCTGGTTGGAATAGAGACGATGACTCGGAGTACAAAGTAACAGAAGAGACAGGAAACCTTCAAACCTAGAGGAACAGACCTTTAACCAAACAAATACGCACTTGAATTTTGCAACACATTATAAACAACAAATCAAATCCACATGCCAAGAGCACAAATGAAAATCAACAACATGGGAAAAGCAAATAATAAATCCCCAACAAAATCTGTCATCCCTATAGAAGACTCCAACAATGAGTTCTACCTGGAGACAACCCAGGACATAGATCTTAAAAGAACAATAGTAGACATACTCAAAGAAATCAAGGGAAAGAATGACAAACTCAGGAATGAAGTGGAAACACTGAAAAGATCCCATGATGAAATGAAAAAGGAAAATGACATCGAAGCAAAGATCTAGAAGGAGAGAATGACAAACTCCAAAGGGAGCTGGAAATACTAAAGAAACCACAAGATGAAATGATAAAGGAAATTGCACACATCCAATTAGCAGGAAAAGACAGGAGAAAGCCTCAGTAACAGATTGGATGAAGCAGAAAGTAGAATATCAACACTGGAAGACAGGGTGGAAGAACTGCAATGGTTAGAGTATGAAAAATTTTTTAAATCACAAGAGAGGAACAATCAGGAAATATGCGATGCTATGAAAATTTCAAACCTGTGCATCATAGGGATAGAGGAAGGAGAGGAATCCCAGGACAAAGGTATTGATCAGATCTTCAACAGAAGAAAATTTATAATCATAATAGAAGAAAATTTCCCCAAACTCAAAAATAACAAGCCCATACAAATACAATAAGCACATAGAACACCAAACCAAATAGACAAGCTCAGAAAAGGAATACCCTATACCATATTATAGTTAAAACACTAAACACCCAAAGCAAAGAAAAATTACTCAAGTGCCCCTCAACTAATGAGTGGATAGAGAAAATGTGGTACATGTACACAATGGAGTTCTATGCAGCAGTAAAGAAAGATGACTTCATGAACTTTGCAGGTAAATGGATGGAACTAGAAAGTAAATGGATGCTAAGTGAAGTAACACAGTCCCAGAAAAACAAACCACAAATGGTACCTCTCATCTGTGGATGCTAGCATCAAATACCTAGTAGTAAGGCAAACTGAGCAATACATATATTCCTTTTTACCTGAAACAACTATACCATTATAATGTGAATACCTTAATATGATCTAGAATTAACCTACCACTTATTTTCAGACTTTATAATTGTGGTGTACAGAGGGAGGGTATGTATACATACTTTAGAGTAATATAAAATTAAAGGGGAAAAATGTGAATTCCTAAACATGTTCTACAATTAATGTACAGTTTACTTTCAGATGTCCTAATTTTGTTATACATTTGAAAAGCATATAGATATGTTTTGAAGCAATACAAATTGGTAGGAACAACAACAAAAGGTCTGGGTCCAAGAACTGACTGAAACAGAAAACTTCAACCCAAAACAATAAACCTCTGCATAGATAAACTTTAAAAAGACTGAAAAAAAGATGCAAGACGTGTATGGCAAAATGCATGAACTCAGGTGGGGAGGGGGGCATGGAAAGGGGAATGAGTCCAAAATCGGACTGAGAAATGTTGCATGATCTGCACAAAATTTCAATTAAAAAAAAAAGTTTGGAAGTCACCACTCACACTCTTACATTGAAAAACTGAGAAAACGGATATTTGAAATTTTCTGAAGTCATGAAGAACATTGCAATGTCAACATGTGAAGACAGGAAAATGCAGACTCAGGTAGAGCATGGGCAAATGTCACTGGAACAGAAGTCACATGGAACCAGAAACTATTAGGGAGGCATTGATGATTATCTGGTACCAGAAAGTACTAAAAGGACTAGAATATATTTTGGGGGGATGAATTTTGCCCACCTGTTCATCCTTTAACATTCTATTTCCCAGGATTTCACTATGTGGCTATATAAAAAATGAGCACAATATTTCATGTAACAAGAAATTGTAACAAAGGAAATTAGGGCACAGATTAAATAAAAAAGATTTTAGGAAGGTTCAGAAAGAAAATGGTAATCTCTAAGCCAAGGAAGGACACCTCAGGTAAGCCACTTTCCCCTCATATTGTAGGTTTTCCTTCATTTTTTGCCTTTGATTTTTTAACTGTTTTAAATGAATGTTTCTGCTTAGCATAAAAAATATTCTAGGATTTTTCATGGCATTTTTGTATTTATGTGTAATAAATACTTTGTTCTTTTTGTAAAAAAAAGATACATGACAGGACTTAACATGGTTGGCAGAATGCATTAGTTCTGAAGGTAAGTGGTGGGGGGAGGGGTCTAAATTTGATTAAGGAAATGTATGAAATGCACAACAACTGAATAAAAATTAAAAAATAAGTGGGGCGTGGTGGTGCACGCCTTTAATCCTAGCACTTGGGAGGCAGAGGCAGGTGGATCTTTGTGAGTTCAAGGCCAGCCTGGTCTACAGAGTAAATTCCAGGACAGCTGGGACTATAGGGAGACCCTGTCTCGAAAAGATAAAAAAAAAAATTAAAAAATAAAACCTCAAGTAATTCTTTTTTAATTTAATTTATTTTGGCTGACATATACAAATATAAAGTTGTACACATTTATAGGGTCACATGATGTTTCATGCATATGTACATTGTTTAAAACTTAAAATTTAGCCGGCTGTGGTGGTGCATGCCTTTAATCCTAGCACTCGGGAGGCAGAGGCAGGCAGATCTTTGTGAGTTCAAGGCCAGTCTGATTTACAGAGCAAGTTCCAGGACAGCTGGGGCTACAGATAGACCCTGTCTCGAAAAGACCAAAAAGAAAAAACAACCACCACCAAAAACCTTAAGACTGCTGAACATGTCTAGGTTGTTAAACATCTATAATTTCCTTGTGGTTAAAAATGCCACAGTTCTTCCAAACATCTGTGTCTATGCCAAAGTAACCTACCATAACTATTAGTGCTGTTTAAATATCTATATATCTAATTTCTTGTGCTTCATTAGTAGGATTGAAAGGTTATTTCTGGATAAACTGTCAGCCCATGAAAGGAAACAACCAGAATTGACCAGAGTCCAAAATGACAGCTCAAGAGAAAGTAGACTGTTTTGCTTCTCGTCCACCTGTGCCCCTTTCCTAAGCCTAGGGAACAATCTGTGGAAGAGGGGGCATGGTAGAATGTAAGGGCTGCGATTGGGGTGAATGGTGAAACTACAGCAATATAGTCTGGACACTTCTTATTTGATCAACTTGATTGAACATACAATCCCCCCCAGCTGGATGGTGGGACCCTTGGGATATGTGGGTTTGAGCACAACTCCTTGCAAATTAGTTTTACATGAAGGATGTTTGTACTCATAAATTATTACTTATTGTTAAAAATGAAAAAATAAGGAAGTAACAGAAAAAAGAGAAAAATAGATTGTTGAATTTCTTATGGGAGAGACGGAGTGAACACTAACTGAAATGTTTCACATATTAGCAAAGTCTATTGACAAATATATCGCTAATGGAAGAGATATGAAGTAGCAGGAGTTAGTGTAAAGACAAATACATTAAAGTATGTGTAGTCTAGGTAACATCATTCTGTTCTAATACTGTGATAGAAGAAGGAACTATAAACCCTGGTTTGGAGGTTTGTTTGTGTGTGTCTGTCTTTAATCCCATCACTTAAGAGGCAGAGGCAGGTGGATCTCTGTGAGATCCATGCCAGACTGGTCTACATAATAAGTTCCAGACCATCTTTGGCTACAAGGCAACCCTGTTAGAAAAAACAGCATAACGAATCCTTTGTATCCATTACTGGTGTCAGCTACACTATTTTAACCCATGAATAAGAGAAAATGTTCTTCCACTTTCAAATACCTGTGTCACTTTTGCCAAATAGATTGTGTTATGTAAAACGAATCTATTAAAATTCTATACACTTTTCATCATATAAAAAAATAAAAAATAAAAATTCCACAGTTCTGAACAAAATTACACAGTTCTTTCTTTGAGGCTTTTGAAATGCATGCAATATCACATTTATATTGATCCTACTGTAAAACTGTACACCAAAGCATCATGCTGTATGTAACCATCTTGGTATTCATTGATCAGTTTCATCCACACATACTTTCTTTTTTTTATTATGTTCAGGGGTTCAGATTTTTTCTTTTAGTTATATATTACTCTAAAATATGAATATATACCTTCTGCTCATGTACATTAATTACCATTCCTGAAAGTAGGTGGCAAGTTAATTCTAGGGCTCATTAAGATATTCACATTATAACATCACAGTTGCTTTCAGATATAAATAAATATGACAATAACATTGCTCAGCTTTTCTTTCAATTGGGGGATTTGGTGCTAGCATCCACGAATGAGGGAGACCATTCCCTGTTTGTTTTTTGGGGGACTGTGTTACTTCACTTAGCATAATGGCTTCAAGTTCCATCTATTTACCTGCAAATCTCATGATGTCATCTTTCTTTACTGCTGCATAGAACTCCATTGTGTAGATGTACCACATTTTTGCTATCCAGTCCTCAGTTGAGGTTCATTTGGGTTGGTTACAACTCTTAGCTATTGTGAAAAGAGCTGCAATAAACATAGATGTGCATGTATCTTTGCAATAGGATGAGTCTTGTGGGTATATACCCAGAAGTGTTTTGGCTGGGTCAGGTGGTATGCTCATTTTGAGTCTTTTAAGGGTTCTCTACACTGCTTTCCATAGCAGTTGTACTAGTTTACATTCCCACCAGCATTTGGTGCCTTTTCTTTCTTTCTTTTTTTCATCTTTTGTTTTTTTTGATCTTAGCCAGTTTTATTGGAGTGAGATGATATCTTAGAGTGGTTTTAATTTGCATTTCCTTAATTATTAACGATATTGAACACTTTTTAAGATGTTTCTCAACCATCTTTACTTTCTCATTGCTGAAGTCTGTTCATCTCTTTACTCCATTTTTTGAGTGAGTCATTTGTTTTCTTACTTCTTTGTTTTTTTATTAGTTTATATATTCTGGATGTTAATGTTCTGTCTGATGTATCACTGCTGAAGATTTCCTCCCATTCTGTGGGTTTTCTCTTCACTTCCTTGATTGTTTCTTTAGCTATACATAAACTTTTGAGTTTGATGAGATTCCATTTGTTGACTGTTAACCTTATTTCCTGCAAAGCTGCTGTCTGATTTAGAAAGTCTTTTTGTACACCTATGTCTTGTAGGTTGTTGCCAACTTTTTCTTCTGTCACCTTCAGGGTTTCATGTTTCATGTTGAGATCATTGATCCACTTGGAGTTTATTTTTGTACAGGGTAAGATTATGACCTTACTACTCAAACTGTTCAGAGGGATACAAACAGAAGGAAATATCCCAGACTCCTTCTATGAAGCCAGCATCACTCTAATACCAAAACCAGGCAAAGACACAACCAAAAAAGAAAACTATAGACCCATCTCATTAATGAACACAGATGCAAAAATTCTCAACAAAATACTTGCAAATCACATACAGACCCACATAGAAAAGATCATAATGATCAAGTTGGGTTCATACCAGAGATGCAGGGATGATTCACCATACGTAAATCAATAGATATCATAAAACACATAAATGGACCGAAAGATAAAAATCACACGATAATCTCAATTGATGCAGAAAAAGCCTTTGACAAGATCCGACATCCTTTCATGTTTAAATTTCTAGAGGGACTGAATGGAACATTCTTAAATCTATTCAAAGCCAAATACAACAAACCTACAGCCCACATCATCGTAAATGGAGAAAAATTAGAATCATTCCCCTTTAAAGGTGGGAACCGAACAAGGATGCCCCCTATTGCCACTACTCTTCAACATAGTCCTTGAAATGCTTGTGAGGGCAAAAGGCAAGAAAAGGAAGTTAAAGGAGTACTAATCAGAAAAGAGGAAATTTATTTATTTATTTTTTGTCTTTTTGAGACAAGGTCTCCCTGTAGCTCTGGCTGTCCTAGAATTCACTCTGTAGACCATGCTGGCCTTGAACTAACAGAGATCCACCTGCCTCTGCCTCCCCAGTGCTAAGACTAAAGGCATGTGCCACCATGCCCAGCAGAAAAGAGGAAATTAAACTATCCCTTTTTGCAGATGATATGATAGTTTACCTGAAGGATGCTAAAAACTCCACCAGAAAGCTACTAGAAACGATTAAGAGTTTCAGTAAAGTGGCAGGATACAAAATTAACCCAGAAAAATCAGTAGCCTTTCTTTACACCAACAATAAACAAGTAGAGAAGGAATATAAGAAGACCTTCCCACTCACAACAGCCTCAGAAAAATACCTGGGAACAAACCTAACCAAAGACACCAAAGATCTGTACAACAAAAAAATTTAAACCCCTGAAGAAGGAGATTGAAAATGACATTGAAAGGTGGAAAGATCTCCCATGCTCATGGATTGGAAAAATTAATATAGTAAAAATGTCCATTTTACCTAAATTGATATACATTTCAATGCAATCCCAATCAAAATCCCCATGAGTTTCTTCACAGACTTAGAAAAAAAATCCTTAAATTCATATGGAAAAACAAAAGACCCAGAATAGCTAAAGCAACCCTGAGTGAAAAGTGCAATACAGGGAGGATTGCTTTACCAGACTTCAAGCTAATTACAGGGATTTAGTCATAAAAACAGCTTGGTACTGGCACAAAAACAGCCCCATTGACCAATGGAACAAAATTGAAGTTCAAAACTTGAGCTCATACAATTTCAGCCACCTCATATTTGACAAATGGGCAAAAAAACCTCAATGAAGGAAGGATAGCATCTTCAGCAAATGGTACTGGCAAAACTGGATCACCATTTGTAGAAGAACAAAATTAAACCCCTACCTCTCACCCTGTAAAAAAATCAACTAATTCTAACACAATTTTTAAAACTTAGTTTGATAAAACTGGAAAATAACCTCTACTGAAGAAAATATATCTGAAAACCCAGTTATGTCATGTTTTTGGATTATAAAACTGTAAAGATGTAAGTTTTGCCAAATTCATTTATAAGTTCAATGCTTTCCTTTTCAAAATTCCAACAAGAATTTTTAAAAGGAAGTTCACAATCCAACTCTGTTATTTCTATAGAATGGAAGAAAATATAAAAAGCCTGAGAGAATTTAAAGGAATATTAAAAATAACCAGTAGTATCATCAACAAAATGTTTTGTAAATTCTCTAAAATATCACAGGATTTCAGATATACTTTATAGCACTATAAATACAAAAAGATGAATACAGTAGAAAAGGGAATTAAAGAACTGATACATGTTTAATTATAATTAGCAGATGAGCACTTTTGTTGGGGAAAGGTAGACTAGTCATAAAATAATTTGACACAATGTACAATCTATATGAAATATATCTTCAGTTCCTAATTCATGTAATTCTATTTTTTATCTTTATTTCATTTATTTGTTTACCAAGCAATTTATTTTGTTTAGATTCTAAACTTATGTGCAAAGTAAAATTATCAAGGTATAAGAAGATGTAAGAGAACAATAACTGACATAAAATAATCTCCAAACTTTATTGTTATTTAAACAGAAAAAGAAAAACCTCAATCCAATGTGTAACCATAGTGTTTATCACTTCGAATCTAAGAAAAATATTAAATGAATCCATGCCAATGTCCCTTGAGAAGTTCCTTCTAGGAACCAGTTAAATGTCCAACAGGAGAAAAGAGTTAATCCCAGAGAAGTCCATAAATGGAAATTAGCTTTGAGGTAAGGATCAAGGAAATACATAGAATACACTAATCTTCAGGAAATTTTGTTAGTTGAATTCAAAGTACAAGTAGCCAAAATCTCCTCTCTCTCTCTCTCTCTCTCTCTCTCTCTCTCTCTCTTTCTCTCTCCATATATATA
>VZQC01003368.1:427100-455346 GCA_009823505.1 Rhizomys pruinosus
TCTCTCTCCATATATATATATATATATATATATATATATATTTCATAACATATATATATAAATTTCAGTTTCTAAGGAGACTGACACTCTCAGATGAGGGTTGATACAGGGGCTGTTTCACTTTTCAGTGCTGTCTGTGGTTTGTGTGATATTCTGTAATCTGAACTTTCCAGTTCAGCAACCATTAGTAATAGGAGACTGCTGAATGGTTGAAAGACTACTGAGACCGGAAATAAATCTTTCATTTGACTTAATTTTTAATTTAAGGGGCTACCTGTAACTAGTGAAAGCAGTATATACTTTTGTGTTGTTTATAAAATCTTAGGTTTTTAAAGTCAAATTGTCTTTAAAGGAAAGCTACTATAGTTTAGCTTGTGCTGTGATAACCAACTGCTGTGAAAAATCTCTACTACTTAATGAATATTCATGTCTCTCATATTACCCAGGTTCATCCTTGCCTCCAGAATGATGTAACCTCCATTACCAGGAGTCTCACTGGCCACCGTGTAGAGAAGATGAATGACATTATGGAGTCTCTTAGTGGCAATTTATTTTTCATTTTAAAAATTACTGTCATTTTGTTCTTCTCTTTACTTTCTTTGTGTGACAGTGAGACCCTCCTGTATCTCAGGCTGGTCTCAAACTCTATGTAGCAGAGGATGACCTTGGCCTTCCCTTTCTCTGTTCTCTAAGTGCTGGAATTAGAGGCGTATACCACGAGGACTGATTGATGCTTGCAGTGCTGTGCATGGAATTTAGGGTTTTGTGAAGGTTAGACAAGCACTCTACCAACAGAACTACTTCTTTCCAAATAATAAGTTATCAAAAGAAAATGTACCAATTACTAACAAACAGCTTGATGATTAATGATAGTTCTGCAATGGTGTGCATGTGTCTTTAGAGGTATATTAGCTTTCTTGAGACAAGATTTTCATGTATTCCAAACTGAGCTTGAACTCACTACCAATCTGAGGCTGGTCTTGGACTCCTCATCCCCCTGCCTCTACCATCTCAGTCCTGGGCTAACAGGCATGCAGCACTGTACCTGCTCACAGGGACTGTTAAAAGCTTTTCTCCTGGTAGGTTCTAATAGACACCTCTTTTTCAATTTCACTGTCCTAAACAAGGCTCATATCCATCCTGAGTTCAAAAGAATGGGGAATTTAAAAAAAACCATGTGCTCAGAGGGAGGAGAATTTGAAAAACAGCCAGTTCTAATAACTACTATATTTGTATCACTTTCTGTTTAATTAGGAATAGTCAAAAATAGAGCCAAGTGAGAAAAGTGGAGTTTCTCTACACTCATGTTGATAAAAGCATAATCATTATTTGCACATCATTTACCTATCTTCTTCCTTGTTGGCTACCATGCAGTCATCTTGATTTATGAAACTGGGAACTCAGACTATGCTGAAAAAAATGTAGGTTACTGCTTCAAGAGTTGTTTTGGTGGACTACCTGGGGAAATATTTCAATAGGGTTTAATATTTCTTCTCTGGCACTCAGGCTGACACCAAATAAGTGTCTAGTTTCCAAATAATAAGTTATCAAAAGAAAATGTACCAATTACTAACAAACAGCTTGATGATTAATGATAGTTCTGCAATGGTGTTCATGTGTCTTTTACTAACACAGTAATGCATGACTCTTCTAGAATCTGGAAAATTGGTAGAAGTGAAGATTTGCTCCGTAGTCTCATTTTTTCAGTGACTGCAAATGAAAGTAATACCATATAAAAGCACAAATATTTACCGGAACAAACATGACAGTAAATGAAACACAGATTATCTCAAGGTTTCTGTGATAACTGACTTTGTTTGTAATATGCAAGACTGAGTCTGATAAGGAGGGAACACTTTATTCTATCATACCTTGCTTTGTCTTGCTTGAAGTCTATGCACTAATAAATCAAATCTTTCTGAACATGTTGCTGAATATTAGAATTTATAGACAAGGTACACTATGCTGGATACAATAGCTAGCAGTATGTTATCTAGAATCCAAGATTCTAAATTAAGTTGGTGATACCATTTATGGATCCTTCACGCTGCAGAGATATGCTTGAAAATCTGTGTTTTCAATAAGGTCTATGACAGTGCACTTTTAATAGGAATGGCTGTGAAAAAGGAATGGGTTGAAGTCCATTGACCAAATGTTTCTATGAATACATGTGTAGTCAAACGAAATTAGGGTTATTAAGCGTGTTGCTTCCAGAACAGTTGTGGAATGCTTCCTTCTAAGAGAAGACTCCTTTAGAGGGTTTAGGCTTATTTTCAACTATCTATGGAGGATTAAAAGCAGTAAGATTTTATGTAACTTGTCTGTTACCAAGGAACAGAAACAGTTTGATGATTGGTTATCATGATATGGTTCCTTGGGGAGGCATAATGTTTAAATCAAGGTTTGAACAGTCAGTACTAAAGAAGCAGTAGTCCCTTAAGCTTATTATAAGAAATGCATGCTTGCTTATTTTTTTGTGGTTTTACATTGGCCTGGCTCTGCACATGTGACAGTGTGGCCTTTTCTACACATAGTTCATAATCCTGAACTTTCCTTATGGACCATTTAGAATATCAGGGCTGTGCTAATAATGCTGGCTTTCGTATTCTCAGGTACACAACACAACTTCTAGTTCAGAAGGCTGTAGAACCTGAGATTATTAGATTGACTTTTAGTGTAATTTCTGACAAATGATAAACCATTGAGGTGTTGGGAGAAAAGAAGAGACTGAACTGATCTTACTAAGTTATGCAGGTGATGAGGCTTCAGGGAGAGGACATGCTTAGACAAGTGACTTGAAAGAGACACCCATTCAATGGGATACGTGAGGTCTACTATAGACTTAGCCACCACCTGTACACACTTTCATATTCCTGCCAATCAGGAAAGACTTTTGAGAAAATGTAGTCAAACCAAGATCTGAAAGATCAAAAAGAGTTAGTTAAGCAAGGCAAAGGAACAAGAGTGGGGAGAAAGCTTTCCAGAAAGGAGAGTAGTTCAGGAGAGTCAGAAGAGAGGGGAAGGCACAGAATTCAATGGAGAGGGAGTGGATTAGGGCTGTCAGAAAGACAGGGATTAAAAGATAGTATCACAGTCTGTACAGCAGATTTGGGAATACATCCTAAGAGTAATGAAAAGCTGTAGAGGAGGTTGACCTTGCAGTAAAATGATCTAATTTGCTGTCTTTCAAAGACTGCTTTGGTTGCAGAGTTGCTGCTGTAATTAGGGGTAGAATGTGGCACAAATGAAACTGAGTATTTTTCCATTTTTGTCAGGACGCCACACAGTACAAATTGGCTCTCTCATTTGTTCCATTAAAATCAATGACTTTGTTTAGGCAAAGTGGCTCCTGGATATCATCCCAGAGAGGGTTTGAAGGGTTCTTCATAATATTCTAAATTTACTAAATTAAAACAAGAGAAAAACCGAGAGTTTGATTTGGGGTGAGCCAACAGTCCTCAGTGGCACCAAGCCAATAACAAAGGGACATTAAGTTGGCTTGAGAAAATCGTGATTGTCAGTAATGGATCAAGGCACCTTTTTCTTCCAAGGGCAACTCATTGTGGAAATGAGAGTGATAAGAATAAATCACACTTTTTTGTGCGTGGTAACTAAAAAGACAAATGTCTTTTCAGTACAGCTTATCTCTGATTATTCAGAGTTAGATCTCATCTGGAGATGCAATTATTGCTATGTCATAATATCAGAACATTCTCTCTCATTTAGACTTAAGAGGGCTGGTAGGAGATATCCTTTCATAGGAGCATAATCAAGTCAAAAGTGAGATCAGATGACAATCACTCTCAGAAACTTGAAATTCTGAGAACAGGAAATTAAACTGCAAGAAGGAATTTTGGCTTGCTTTATTAGGTTAGTCTATTTGTTTTGAAAAAAATGAAGAATTCTGGAAGCATTAAAAAAGAATTGTAGGTGGCTGATTTTGCTGGTTTGTTTTTATATTCTGATAATATGCATGCTTTAATTTCTAGAAGGAATGAAGTAGGAAGGGAAGTTTAGGCCCACCATAATTGTCTCCAGGCTCAAATGCTATGTAATTGTTTGGAAATTACATTTTAGGATGTTGGTGAATTATGCAAACATAAACTGTGGTAAATATTGATAAGGGTCTTAAGAGGTGGCAGAATTTGGATCTGTTGATATTTTAGGCTTATAAAGTCATTTTACATGTGTGTGAGAGTGTTGTATGGAGTGGGGTAAGCTGTCTTGTGCATTGTCAGATGTTTAGTAGCATCTCTGGTCTCAACTCACTAGATAGCAAATAACATTCTTCCCTACAGTAGTGATAACTAAAAATGTTTACAAATATTGCAAATGTCCTCTTGGGTACCAGATCGCCCCAGACAGAAAAAAAAATTAATAACAAAGTAATTTTTACTTTTTAAAATATATTATTGTTATTAAACTATTTCCATACATCATTTCTCAATCAAATTTAGAGTCAGTTCCCTTTCCATGACCCCCACCCCACCTGAGTTCCTGCACTCTGTCATATATGTCTTGTGTCTTTTTCTGAGTCTTTCTGGAGTTTTTGTTGTTGTTGCTGTGGCTGTTTTGTTTTTGCTTTTTTCAAAGCAGAGGCATATTGTTTTTGGGAGAACTTTACTATTTCAGGCTTCCCCCCCTGTTCTTTTGTTATTGTTGTTGTTGTTCTCTCCAACTTGTATTTCATACATATATATATATATATATATATATATATATATATCTGTATCCCCCCTTTTTTTACAGGTTTTTTTTTTTTGTTTTTTTTTTTTTTTTTTTTTTTTTTTGCTGAAGGATGTCATGTTTTTTCTTAAGGAAGTGTTTGAAGGCTCCTTCTTGGCAAGCCCAAACAACCATTAATCTTGCCCTTGTGCTCCACACTGGTGTTTTCCCTCCCATGGTCACCCAAATGAAGTCCAGTGCTTACTGGTCGCATCCTGTCTTGATCTTCCTGTACTGGCCTCCATGATACAGCCTGGGTAGTCCAACAATGGCGGTCTATACTCTGAACAGGCTGAAATCCCTGTAGCTGTTCAGTCCACAAGCTGGATATCTCAGTAGTCCCCATCTGGATTGAACTTTTGGAGAGTTCTTGGAGAGACATGAATCTTCAGTCCATATTGGAGTGTTAAAAAGCTCTGTCTCATGTCTTTGAAGAATGGCAAAAGCAGTTGCAGCCACAGAGTAGATGCACTTGCCAGTAAGAATTGAAGACAGTCGAGGCAACAGTTCTCTCTCTCTCTCTCTCTCTCTCTCTCTCTCTCTCTCTCTCTCTTCTTTTTGTCTATTTACTAAGATCTCAACTTTTTTATCTGAAGTACATTTTCTCAGGTCTTACTGATTATTTCTGGTTATACTGTCCTTTTGGATGCTTAAGGCCACACAGTTACCCCAGATTAACCAAAGTTTTTGTTTTATCAAGGTCAGTTGAGGATCTGGTGCTCAGGGGTCACTCAGGATTTTTTAGAAAAAATATTTTGTTATATGCTATCTAAATAATGTTTGTTAAATGTCTGTTTAAAACATTTTAACTGTTTAACACTTTTATTGGGCCCAATTTGAAAGAAACACATTATTTATAAATAAATTAATGCTTTGTGTATGAAGTGTTAGGAAATATCAGAGGTATTTTTGCTGAGTTTTAGAAAATCTTTTCATTGGTCCTTGATGAAAGTGCAAGAATTTAAAAGATGTGTGTGTGTGTGTGTGTGTGTGTGAGAGAGAGAGAGAGAGAGAGAGAGAGAGAGAGAGAAGAGCAGTAAGGGAGGAGGAAAGACAAGCTTATTAAAATTCTTAGGAAAAACTGAATTTGAAGTGTTTTATTCATTTTATACATTTGACAGAATACAGAAAAATATTCATCTAATGAAATATTCATTAACTGTAGGTTTTTTTCTTTTTCTATTTACCTTTACATATTAGAGTGGTGATTGACAAATGTTGTGGGTTACCAGAATGAAGGGCTGTTGGCTGGCAAGACATGTGGATGTATATTTAAAACATGTAGAATGGGCCAAATGAAACAGGTGGTCCCCAACAAGAGATAAAGGAAATTGAGAATATGGACTTAGCAATGACTTTCATTCAAAGAATTACTGGGATATGAAATGAGGAATAAGGCTCCCTAGAGAAGATTTACAGCCAAAGCTCTTGGCTGTAAATCTTTATCCAACTTTGCCCAAACTCTATCTACAAACTATGTGGTATTTTAGGACTCGGTAAAAGTAAAAATATCTATATTAAACAACATTGGTTTAAAGGTTTTAATAAAAATGGTAATACATCTAAGTTAAGTGGAAATATAAATTGTTGTCCACATTTGTTCTACTTAAAATCTGTATAACAATAACCTTGGGATTAACATATACAAACATTCTTTATAATTTCTGTGTTATACTGTATCATCTTGCAACATTCACTTTTACCTGTAGGATAATTTAACTTAAGGAATTAAGTTTGCTTCCCAAATTAACAACATACAGTCACCCAAAACAGCTTGGGTAAATTTAATGAAATTTACACCTTGATTCCTGCCTATAGGTATGTGTACTACAACTGCCCTTTTGAGACTCATGGGTCAAAAAATAAAAACCTAAAATAAAAAAGGGGGGATACAGTTATATATTAAACCTTTTTGTCAAATTTTCAATTTAAATCTTAAAACTAACTATGGGAAAAGATTTGTATGTTCCCACAGATCAAAATGGCACGAACTTAATGGCTGAGAAAGAAATGATACAGCTTTGCATTGTGCAGGACGTACCAAGAAATACCAGCAAAGAAATTGGCTCATCTAAGCATAAAAGGAAGAAAAGCCTCAGACTGCTACAGACATCAAACATCTCTGTGGATCCTAGTTGTAACAGCTGTTTATAATGAGTCCTAATGAACCTTACCTTCTAGGTGCCACAAAGTCTTGATATGAGAGACCTTCTTACCTCCTTTTCATAGAACAAAGAAATAAATGATGGTAATGAAGTCATTCTCTAGCCATAACTTAGAGCCTACTGTTAAAGAGGTAATCTTCTACAAAACTGGTATAACTGCTTTCTTTAATTGACGAATTGACATAGGAAATGTGAAAAGGATTATTCTCTATTCAGAGCCAAATATAATACTAAACTCTTTTCAATCTGTGCATTTAAGCAAAATATATTAATACAGGAAAGCTCTGATATCAGCAATGGATTATTTTGCCAAGGAGATGTTGGCCAGGGGATCCAAGCCCCTCCCAAAAGGTAAAGGTTCTTGCCTGTAAACTGGGATACCTGCAAGAAGAGAGGCAGTAAGGCCCTGCTGTTGAAGACCTGATGCAAGCATGGGAAAGATGTATTGAGACCACACTTGCAATTGTACAGTTAATCCCTGGAATGCCAGAGAGTGTTACCAAAGGCCACTAAACCAATAAAGCAAAAATTGGGTTCCTTGAGTCAAGCAAGACTCCTCCATCAGCATCAGCTACACCTCACCTGCCTGGTAATACTGTGCAGCATAGTGGCAGCCACATGGCTATATAGCCAAAATCTAATTGGCTATTAGCTCTCTCCTTGGAGGAATAATTCATGGCAGATGCCACATGCTTATATCCTCTAAATTTGATTCATGGAAACATTAACACTTGTGAATTAGCAAAGCAAACAGGTCTCCACTGAGATGTCAGTTCTACTCTTATTCCCTTACCTCTCCTAAAAATGAGGACCTATCTGATTTTCAGAGAAAGCACATATGAATGGATTTTCAGTTTGAACTATGTTAAATCTTAAATCCGTGCCCTTCCTGAAGAATTTTTCCCCTCATTTCTCAGGAGTAGAACCCTGGAGGAGCTAGAATTTTAGGGATCACTCAAAAGCCATGGCCTGTGACTTCTTCCCAGCATTCTTTATCTACTATCTAATTCCTCATAGACTTGTTCACATGCTTTATGCTGCTCCTCTTACTAAGCCTCTACCTTCCCATTTCTCCAAGTGAAATGTATATCCATAGGGATGATAAAGGTGATTGTAAGTAAAGGTGACTGTACACCTGTAGTAGTTTCCTATAGATATTTTTAGCTTCCATAAAATATTAAATCAGTGTGACTAAGAAGATATTTGTCTGGAAGCTAAGTCTAGATCCTTTGGATCTAATCACATACTCAGGAAATAACTGACAAAAGAATTCTAACTACATGAGCCCTGGTCTTTGAAATGATTTAAATATATATCACATGGAAATTTTGAGTACTTTAAAAATGTATGTATTTATTTATTTTTATTTTATGTGCATGAATGTTATTCCTGGCTGTATGTAAGTGCATCCTTGTTGTGCAGTACCTCTGGAGTACAGAAGAAGGGTGTGGGATCCCCTGGAATTGCAGGTAGAGGTGGCTGTTGTTGGCTGACACGTGGGTGTTGGGAATTGAACCTTGGTATTCTGTAGGAGCAACCAGTGCTCTTAACCACTGAGCCATCTCTCCAGCTCCTTGAACACTTTTTAAATGAAAAAAATGTTGGAGATCATTAAAAAGATTCTATAACTATGTGGAAATTACTGGTCAAATCCTAATTATTTTCTCACCTAATTTTCAGATTCATTGTAAAGATGGAAGGATCTTATTTTAGTACTCAACACATGTGATTATGGTTTAATTTTTGCTGGATTTTGTGTATTTAATACAAAACATCTTAATCATCTTTATACCCTTCCCCTACCCCCATCCTTTCATAGGTTCCCCACCAGGTTTCATGTATTCTATAATTTATGTTATGGTCTAATAAGTCAAGTTAGTGTACCCAAATATCCTTCAGTGCAAGTTCATTCACTAGGGTCTATTCGTCCTACCTGGAATTACTCCCTTAAAGAAGATTGAGAATTCCATATATTGCATTTGGATGATATTCCTTCCGTCCCTCCATTCCTCCCAGATATACCTCCACTTTCCTACACATGAAAATTGATTTTCTTTTTGTGTAACCATCAAATCCAATTTGTGCTACCCATATACTCTAGAGTGTGTGGCCAATTACTAGAGCATTGCCCATCTACCAAGGCCACATTTATTTAAAGAAAACTGACTCTCTGCTCAGCACCTATCAATCAGTTGTCCATACCTCCATACATATAGGTTGGAAATAACGCCCATTTCCGCTATCCATGCCAAGATTTTGTTTGGCTTGAGCTTACCTTAATCTTGTGCATCCTGCCTGAACCACTGTGAGTTCATATATGCAACTGCCCTATTTTTTTCAGAAAACAGACTTTCATTATAGTTTTCCACCTCTATGGCTCTTGCAATTTTTTTCAATGTGATCATCCACCACCTCTGGTTCTTAGAATCTTTCTGCTCCTCTGTACAATGATACCTGAGCCTTGGGAAAGTGAGGTGTGATACCAATATTCCACTTAGGATTGTGTACTCCAAAGTACTTTAGTCTCTGTATCTTAAGCACGGGTGGGTCCCTCTTTAAATTACCGTCTATTGAAAAAAAGGAACTTGTGATGTGAGGTTACAGACACACTAATCTATTGGCCTAATGTTAAGTCATTAGGAGACTGTAAAATGGTAGGTACACTTAGGAGAATAATAGTAGTAGGCACTACAATCTTTCCTATGGTACTGTCTAGCCACAGATTTTTGGCCATTTAAACAGTGATAGGTGTGCGCTCCATCTTATGAAGTGAATTTTAAGTCAAATCAAAGAGCAGTTGGTTACTACCACAGGTTACTACAACACATGTTAATGTATGCCACTGTTGTGCCCTGAATCCAAGACCCTCACAGACCACCAGTAGACGTGACACTGATGCAAAGGCAGAGAATCTTTTAATCAGCAAGCTCGAGGCCAGGCTGTCTCCATACCTGGTGCAGCAGGACTGGGGAGAGCCCCTAGACTCCTTACAGGCACTGATTTTAAAGGAAAAAAATCACAAGCAGGGGGGTTTCCATGCCTTGGCATTACAGGATTGGTGGGCTTGTATAACTCAGCAAACAGTGCAGGGTTAGGCTGTGGGTTTGGTGAGCTTGTAAGAGCCCTGAATTTGGGGCCAAAGGGGGACAGGATTCATGGTATTTTTCCTGGAACTGTTGGGTTGTTGAAAACATATAGTTCCTGGAATTGTTGGGTTATGTCAAAAACATGCTTATCTGGCCTTTGCACTGACCATGTGCAGCAGTTATTTGAAAAAATGTTTATCCTGATCCCTACATAGTCTTCCTGCAGCTTTATTTTTAACCTTATGGTATAGGTGGCAGTTCCCCCTTTTGTCTAGAATGGAGGGCTTGGTATGGTCAGCAAAATATATTTTTAACTCATTGCCCTTCATTCCCGCATTTCTCTTGTTATTTGAGAAGCCAATCTTGGTCTCTCCTGTCTATTTTAGACAAAGTGTCCTGGTCAACATCATTATATTGGCTGTTTAAGCAGTGTGGATCAAGTAGGGTATAATGTGTTCTTGTGGAAAAACTTAGCTAAAATGGGTTGGATTCTAAGCCAATGGTACCTCCCTGGCCACACCCATGGGGTGGGGTGTAGTGACAAAAAGATTTAGCATTCGACCCTGAGAATTGAGTCATGATGGATATTTAAGCAGATATGTTGGAATAAAATCTCTCTCTGCATTTGGACGACAACCTGTGTATACATGGTGTGCTTTCCTGCACGTATTTTTTACACGGGTTGTCCCAGGATTAAGTGGGCCCCACCACGAATCCCAGCAGTGACCCCACAAATGGCGACACCAATGTGGGTCATGGAGACCAGTTTGGTAAGCTAGAATTTCTGCAAGATGGGAAATAACACTTTCAAGGAAGCTATGTTCCAGGAGGAATTGTTTTGTGATGTATGGCATGTGTTTGTTGACTGTGTGCTGTGGATTGCTGTGGCTGTTGTGTTTCAAGTTGTGGCATGGAGAAAGTTTAGCATCTCCAAATCAGTAAAAGCATGGGCTAAGGATGAACACAGAGGGAATTCTCCTACTGACTCTGCTGGTGAGCCTGTGGATGGCGCTGATGGAGATTTGGCCTGTGTGCTGGAGACCCTTTCTCTGATAGGCTTTGAGAAGCTTGCATTCTCATGTGGGTTTTTGCTCACTCTGCGGGACATGATTATGCAGCCCTTGGGTGCTGTTTTGGCTTCCCTGGATTGGGGGCATCTGTTGCTTCCCCAGCCTTCCCAGGTGGCAGGTATTCAGAGAAATTGTGAGAGGAGCCCTTCCTCTCCCATCCATTTGCCTTCTAGAGGTTTTGAAATGTGCTTGGAACCTGCCCTGAAGCCTGGGTTCCCAGTTTCTGCCTTCTGGCCACAGTTCAGGTGGCGAAGGTCACAGAGGCTGGAAGGACAGGCATGCCCGCGGAGCAAGCAAGCATTTTGCGGCCAGCCTTCCATAGAGGTGTTCATTTGCACCTTTGCACAGACAGGCTTAGGTTGTAGAGGCAACCACCCAGGAATAAATCTACCAACATTGGCTTGCATGGAAGCTTGTGAAAAGCCAGGCACAGTCTAAATGTGTTTTTTAAAAAGGTATCCTCCTTAAAAATTTTTCTGTAAATAGTGTTAAATAGTGTAAAATAGTGCTTAATTCTGCTGAAGTTTCCTTTTGTCTGCTACACTTCCCCAAGATCTCGTCTAGAGGCCAGTCTTCTATGATGCAAATTGAGCATGTAAATTCCAGGCTTGGTGGAGGCTCAAGCCTTTAATCCAAACAGATGTCTGTGAGTTCAGGGCTGGCCAGTCCTGCTAAGGGGAGAGGGACAACCAACCTGGGAATCTGGTGTGAAATTCCTGTCCTGGACTTGGGCAGGTGGAAAGTTAAGGCCAAGAGTGGGAAACGTGTCTCGTTGTCCCAGGCTAAGGACCCGAGTTGGAAGTTACTTCTCTGTTCAGGTCACAGAAGTGACCAACTAACGTCTACGCAATGAGGCCAGTTCCCCACAATGTCCGCATAGTGGGCACTGTGTGTCCCTCTCCCCTTAGCAGGGCTGCAATGCACCTGTTCGTGACGAAGGAAGCTTCCTAGAAGCTCCCACAAAAACAAAAAAACAAAAAAATCAAGATGGTAATGATGGTAAGAACTTCTCATGGGGCATATCTAGCCAGTCTTTAATTAACTGATGGGCATAAGAACTGTAAAAGAAAATTTTATTAAGAGCTAGATATTGAAAAATCTTTAAAGCAGGTTTTCATGCCAGGCCTGGAGAAGGCCAAGAGCTTGGAAGAAGATAGTTATTAAAATCCACTTTGTAAGGTTTGCAGTTTAAAATGGTAATACATTTGAACTAATTGGGAATATAAAATATTAATTGTTTTATTTGTAATCTGTATTGAATTTCCAACAATAACTTTGGGGTTAAGGTACACAAATGGCCTCTATATTTTTCTGTGTTATACATTGTCACCTCGTAACAATTTTCCTTTACTTGTAGGATAATTTAAAGAAATTAAGTTTAAGTTCACTTCCCAAATAAGTAGCATATAGTCAATGAAAAACAATTTGGGTGAATTTAATAAAAACTTACACCTTGGTTCCTGTTTATGGATATGTGTAATACAACTTAAGCATCTATAGGTCAAAACATAAAAATTTAAAAAACGAAAAGAGGGAGGTGGTATAATATTCCTTCTGTATTCCAAACCTTTTGATAAATTTTCAATTTCGAGGTCTTGAAACTAACAATTGGAGGAGATTTGTATGTTCCCACAGGTAAAAACACCAACCTAAATGCCTGAAAACTTACAAGTTTTGGCTTTGCAGGATGGACTGGGAAATGCCAACAGAGTGGCTGACTCATCTGAATATTAAAGAAAAAGGAACCTCGACTCATCTGAATATTAAAGAAAAAGGAACCTCAGACTGCCTGAGTCACAGACACTGAGCATCTCTCTGAATTCTATTTGGGATAACTGTTTATAATGGGCCCTAATGAAGTTTACCTTCCAGATGCTGAGAAACCTTCCTACCTCTCCCCTTTATAGGAAAAAGAAAAACATGATGGTAATGAAGTCATTCCCTAACTGTAAATTAGAGCCAACTGTTATAGTGGTAATTTCTTATAAAACAGGTATACTTACCTTCTTTAATTGACTGATAAATATAGGAATTGTGAAAGGATAATTCTCTATTTAGAGCCAAATATAATAGTAAAGTCTTTATAAGATGTGTAAATAAACAAAATATATTAAAACATGAGAGCTCTGATATCAGCAATGGATTATTCTGCCAAGGAGATGTTGTCTAGGGGGCTTGTCCAAGCCCCCAAAATTATAAAGGCCTTTTGCCTATAAAAATGGGATATCTGCAATGAGAAAGGCGGTAAGTCCCTGTTGTCGAAGACCTGGTGTAAGCATGAAAAATTGTTTTGAGACATCACTTGCTAATGTACAGTTGGCCTCTAAAATGCCAGAGAGCATTACCAAAGGCCACTAATACAATAAAGCAAAATATTGGTCTCTTTGAGTCAAGCAAGACTCCTGTCAGTATCAGCTACACCTCAACTGCCTGGAGATACTGTGCAACAGTGGCAGCCATGTGTCTATATATATCCCAAATCTAATTGGCTATTAGCTCTCTTCTTGGAGGAATAATTCATGGCTGATGCCACAAGCTTACATCCTCTAGTGGTTAGGAGATGTTATTAGCCACAGTAAGAACTTGTCATCTTTTATAGAGAAACCACAGTTTGTGGATTAGCATACCATCCAAACATCTGTGTCTATGCTCACAGCTTATCTTGCCATAATAGTTAGTACTGCTAAAAGGCCTGTTTAAATGCCTGTACATCTATTTGCTTGTGCTTTGTTAGTAGGATTAAAAAGGTACACTGGATAAGCTGTCAACCCATGAAGGGAAACAACCTGAACCAAAATGAAACCTCCAGAGAAAATAGACTGCTTTGCTTCTCACACACTTGTGCCCCTTTCCCAAAGCCTAGGGAACAAATTGCAGAAGAGGAGGCGTGGTAGAATGTAAGGGCTGTGAAGAGATTGGGGCGAATCGTGACACTACAGCAATATAGACTGTAATCTTATTTGATCAACATGCTTGTGCATACAAGCTTCTCCAATTGGACTTTGGGAACCTTGGGTTGTTCAAAATATGAACATAGATACTTGGTAATTGGTTTTACATGAATGTTACTTACATTCATTGCTTATTCTTCACAATCAGCTTACTTCATGGTTTGGATTTTTTTATGTTAATTGGCCTTAGTGTGAAAATAAAGTTTCAGGTCTGACCTGTCTCCCACTGCCTAGCACTCAAAACAGGCTTGAGCAGCTGGCTATTCAAAACTCAGGTTCCTTTAGGTTTTAGCCTCACCCATGGGCTCCCCTACCTCTCAGAAAAATTAAAAAAAAAATAAAAGGGTGAGATGTGGGAAAACTTAGTTAAGATGGGTTGGATTCTAAGCCAATGGTACCTCCCTGGTCACACCCATGGGGTGGGGTGTAGTGATGAAAAGATTTAGAATTTGGCCCTGAGAATTGAGTCATGATGAATATTTAACCAGACATGTTGAAATAAAATCTCTCTCTGCATTTGGACGTTAATCTGTGTATATGTGGTGTGCTTTCCTGCGCATATTTTGCCCATGGGTTGTCCCAGGATTAAGTGGGCCATGCCATGAATCCCGGCAGTGACCCCACATGTTCTTAAGGTGATGAATTGCCCCCAATCTTTCTCTCATAGAGGTGACTAACTTAATCAGTATACATGGTCCTAGGGTTAGTAATAACAACAGAATAATGGTGGGGGATCCTGGATCTCCCAAGACCACAGGTAGGAGCTGGGTGCTTCAGCCAGGCAGATTGTTTGATTGCATTTCGTTGTGTGGCTGTGGGGGTGGAGTCGTCCTCCCAGCTGGTATAAAAGGTGGATTTGCGTGAGTCTTGAGATCTGGGATCTCCCAAGACCACCTGAAGCACAGGTAGGTAGGAGCTGGGTGCTTCAGCAAGGCGGATTGTTGTTTGATTTAATCTAGTTAATCTAGTTGTCTTTGGTTTGATTGGCTTTTGTGGCTGTTGGGGCAGAGTTATCTTCCCAGCTGGTATAAAAAGTCTGTTTGTGTGAGTCTTGAGATCGGAGATCTCCCATGACCACCTGAAGCACAGGATAAAGAGGTCCCCCTCCCCATGCCAACTGGGATTACGAAGGCATCTGAAGGAGGGAAGCAAAGCAAGCCTTCAACACAGTGAAGAGGCATTTGGGACTCATATTGGAAGACAGAAAAGGAGAAGCCCATATGCCAGGAATACGAAGAAGAGACAATATGGGAAAGGTGCAGGATAATCCCTCACAAAGCTCTACCAACCCTATGGAAGATTCCTACAGTGGGATCCCCCTGGGGATGGCCCAGGACACAGATATTAAAAGTGCAATTGTGAACATACTTAAAGAAGTACAAGATTATAAAAAGCAAATCAAAGAATTAAGAAAAGAGAATAAAAACCCCAGAGAGAGAGAGAATGACAAACTCTGGAAGGAAGTGGAAACACTGAAAAGATCCCATGTTGGAAAAGCTAAGGAAACCAACCAGCGAAGCAAAGAGCTACAGGAATATAGTCTGGACTCCTGATTGATCAACATGCCTGTGCATACAAGCTTCTCCAACTGGTCTATGGGAACCTTGGGTTGTTCAAAATTTGGACATAGATACTTGCAAAATGCACCAATTACCTAATTGTATGACATACTGAGTAACATCAATGTTATCTGCAAACAACTGCATCATTATATTGTAGAATCCCTTAAAAAAATAAATTAAAAAAAAAAGAGATTGAGAAGCTCCAAAAGGAAGTGGAAATACTAAAGAAATCAGAAGAGGAAATGAAAAAAGAAATCAAACACTCATCCAATCAACAGGAAAGGAATGGAAAAAAACTCAGAAGCAGAATGGAGGAAGCAGAACAAAGAATATCAGACCTGGAAGATAACACAGAACAACTAAAAACCTCATGTAAAGATTATGAAAACTTTAAAAATACACAAAAGTGGAACAACCGGGGACTGTGGGACACTATGAAAAGATCAAACCTCTGAATCATAGGAATAGAGGAAGGAGAAGAATCCCAAGAGAATGGTATTGATCAGATCTTCAACAGAGTAATAGATGAAAATTTCCCCAAACTAAAAAAAGACAAACCAATGCAAATACAAGAAGCACATAGAACTCCAAACAGACAAGACCAGAAAAGAAACTCTCCACGCCATATCATAGTTAAAATTCTAGACGCCCAAAACAAAGACAAAATCCTTAAAGCCACAAGAGAAAAACAAGTGACCTATACGGTGAAACCTATCAGAATTACAACTGACTTCTCAGTGCAAACTATGAAAGCAAGAAGAACCTGGAGCAAAGCATTCCCAGTATTGAAAGACTATAGATGCCAACCCAGGTTACTATACCCATCAAAAATGCCAATTATAGTTGAAGGAGAGAGAAAAATCTTACATGACATAAACAAGATGAAAGAATACATGCCTGGAAAACCAATCCTTCAGAGAATACTTGAAGCAATTCAAAGGACAGAAGAAAGGAGCAACCATCCCCAGACACCTAGAAAGCGAATTCAATAAAAGCATAAATGCAGAAGTGGAAACCTAAACCAAAACTGCAAATGGAAGGCAAAAGGAAGCAACACAAGCCTATCAGTCATAACCTTAAACATTAATGGACTAAATTCCCCAATCAAAAGACATAAACTGGGAGACTGGATTAGGAAACAGAACCTATCAATATGCTGTCTACTAGAAACGCATCTTACCATCAAGGACAGACACCACCTAAAAGTAAGAGGGTGGGAAAAAATATTTGAAGCAAATGGTACCGAAAAGAAAGCAGGTTTTGCTATTTTAATATTGGACAAACTAGAATTCAAAGTAAAAGAAATCAGAAGAGACAAAGAAGACCATTACATTTTTATCAAACGAAAAATTCACCAAGAAGATTTCACAATTATGAATATATATGCACCAAACTTTATAAAGACAATTCTCCAGGACCACAAAGCACAGATTAACACTGGTACACTCATAGTAGGGGACTTCAATACCCCACTGAGCCCTTTGGACAGGTCAACAGGACAAAGAATAAACAGAGAGACACCTGAACTGAATGATATGATACACCAAATGGACCTCACAGATATCTACCAAATATTCCAACCTAATACCAGAGAGTACACTTTCTACTCAAAACCCCACGGAACAGTATCCAAAATTGACCACATACTGGTATACAGAAGAAACCTCCACAAATACAAAAAGATTGAATTAATTTCATGCATTCTATCAGACCACAGTGCAATAAAGCTCAACATCAACAACAAGATAAGCCCTACTATTTACAAGAACACATGAAGACTGAACAACACACTCTTGAATAATGAATGGGCCACAGAAGAGATAAAGAAAGAAATAAAAGCATTCCTGGAACTGAATGATAATGATAATACAACACAACTTTAAAAGCAGTCCTAAGAGGGAAGTTTATAGCCCTGGGTGCCTACATTAGAAAAACAGAAAGAGCACAAGTGAATGATCTAACACTGCAGCTAAAAGCACTTGAGAGACAACTACAGATGAACCCTAAATGCAACAGACATCAGAGCAGAAATCAATGAAATAGAAACAAAGAAAACAATACAAAAAAATCAATGAATCCAAAAGTTGGTTCTTTGAAAGAATAAACAAGATAGACAGACCTCTAACCCAGTTAACCATAAGAAAGAAGAACAACTCTAAATCAATAGAATCCATGAGGAAAAGGGAAATATGACAACAGACAATGAAAAGATCCAGAAAATGATACTGGAATACTTCAAAAACCTATACTCTACCAAGTTTGAAAACCTAGAAGAAATGGATGAACATCTGAAATCCTGGGAATCACTATAGCTCAACCAAGAAGAGCTCGACAGCTTAAACAGACCCATACTATATGAAGAAATTGAAGATGTAATAAGAAACCTCCCAACTAAAAAAAATCCTGGGCCCAGAAGGTTTCACAGCAGAATTCTATAAAACATTTCAACAATACCTACACCCATTATTACTCAAATTGTTTAGAAGGATACAAACATAGGGAATTCTCCCAAATTCCTTCTATGAAGTCAGTATCACTCTATTACCAAAACCTGGCAAAGATAAAACCAAAAAGGAGAACTATAGAACCATCTCCATAATGAAGACAGATGCCAAAATTCTAAACAGGATCCTGGCAAATTGCATACAGACCCACATCAAGAAAATCATCCATCATGACCACTTTGGATTCATACCAGAGATGCAGGGATGGTTCAACTTATGAAAATCAATAAACATCATCAAGCATATAAGTGGTCTGAAAGTCAAAAACCACACCATCATCTCAATTGACCCAGAAAAAGCCTTTGACAAAATCCAGCATCCCTTCATGCTTAAAGTCCTAGAGGAATTGGACTGGAGGGATCATTCCTCAATGTAATCAAAGCCATATACAGGAAACCCAAAGCCAATATCATCCTAAATGGGGAAACGACAGAAACATTCCCCTTAAAGGCAGGAACTCAGCAAGGCTGCCGCCTGTTACCATTCCTTTTCAACATAGTGCTTGAAACACATGCTAGGGCTGTAAGGCAAGAAAAGGAAATTAAAGGAGTACAAATTGGAAAAGAGGAAGTGAAGCTATCCCTTTTGCTGTTGATATGATTGTTTACTTAAGAGATGCTAAAAACTTTACCAGAAAACTCCTAGAAATGATTAAGAGCTTCAGTAAAGTGTCAGGATACAAAATTAATCTAAAAAAAATCAGTAGCCTTTCTTTACACCAACAACAAGCAACGAAGAAGGAATTCAAGGAGACCTTCCCACTCACAATAGCCTCAAAAACAATAAAATACCTAGAAACAAACCTAACCAAAGACACAAAAGATCTCTAGAAAAAAATTTTAAACTGTTGAAGAAAGAAATTGAAGAATACATCAGAAGATGGAAAAACCTCCCATGCTCATGAATTGGGAAAATCAATATAGTAAAAATGTCCATTCTACCCAATATCTTGTACAGATTTAATGCAATCCCAATTAAAATCCCCAAGAGTTTCTTCACAGACTTGGAAAAAAAAAAGTCCTCAATTTCATTTGGAAAAACAAAAGACCCCAAATAGCCAAAACGACCCTGAGTGAAAAGAGCAATACTGGGGGGATCTCTATACCAGACTTCAAAATATACTACAGGACTATAGTCATAAAAATAGCCTGGTACTGGCACAAAAGCAGACCAGTTGAACAATGGAACAAAACTGAAGATCCAAACTTGAGCATGTATAATTTCAGTCATCTCATATTTGACAAGGTGGCCAAGAAGACATAATGGAGAAAAGACAGCATCTTCAACAAGTGGTATTGGCATAACTGGATCACCACTTGTAGAAGAATGAAATTAAATCCCTACCTCTCTCCCTGTAGAAAAGTCAACTCCAGATGGATTAAGGACCTCAACGTGAAACCCCAAACTCTGAAGGTGATAGAAGAAAAGTTGGCAGCAGACTCCAAGACATAGGCATAGGAAAAGACTTCCTAAATCAGACAGCAGCTGTGCAAGAGTTAAGGTCGACAATTGACAAATGGGACCGCATTAAACTCAAAGCTTCTGTACATCAAAAGAAACAATCAAAGAAGTTAAGAGAAATCCCACAGAGTGGGAGGAAACCTTCACAGCAGATATATCTGACAAAGCATTGATTTCCAGAATATGTAAACTACTCAAAAAACAAAGAAGAAAGAAAACAAATTACCCACTCAATAGATGGAGCAAAGAGCTGAACAGAGTCTTCACAAGTGAGGAATTAGAGATGGCTGAGAAACATCTTAGGAAGTGTTCAACATCATTAATCATTAAGGAAATGCAAATCAAAATTACTTTAAGATATCATCTTACTGCAATAAGACTGGCTAGGATCAAGAAAACAAATGATTCCAAATACTGGAGAGGTTGTGGGGAAAGAGGAACACTCATCCACTGTTGGTGGGAATGTAAACTGGTACAGCCACTATGGAAAGCAGTGTGGATGTCCCTTGGAATATTTGGAATGAACTTGCCACCTGACCCAGCCGTACCACTCGTGGGCATGTACCCACAAGACTCATCTTACCACAGAGATACATGCACAGCCATGTTTATTGCAGCTCTGTTCACAATAGCAAGGAGCTGGAACCAATCCAATTGCCCCTCAACTGACGAGTGGATAGAGAAAATGTGGTACATCTACACAATGGAGTTCTATGCAGCACTAAAGAAAGATGACATCATGAAATTTGCAGGTAAATGGATTGATTTAGAAGATATCATGCTGAGTGAAATAACACAGTCCCAGAAAAACAAACGATGAATGGTGTCCCTCATCTGTGGATTCTAGCACCAATTAAAAATAAATAAATAAATAAATAAATAAATAAATAAATAAATAATTAAATAAATAATTAAATAAATAAAATACATAGCAGTGGGGCCTAACAGGGTGGAGATTAGTGTGGGCCTCCCTTACACCACTAATGCACCAGTATGTATATCTTGCCAGGGTGGTCATTACTGTAGCTCATTGAATTCAAACCTGGGTAAGACAGATGATATTTTGTTTTTTACTCTGGTGGTGTTTCCATCACTATGAAATCTAGCCAGTAATGATGACGGTTCCAGGTTGGCAACATCTTAATTTCTCCATGTTATGTGACTCAAGTATGTGGTGTCTTCTGCAATTAGGGTCTTACCATCAAGTTCTGGATCGTGACCAAGAGCAATGGGAAGAGCCAGTAATTGTTGGGGTGTTTATGGGACATTACTGGCCAGCAACCACCAGAAAGGTAACCCATTTCTGGCACTGAGTTTTTTGTTTTCACTGTTTATCAGTGGTGCCTAGTACTGCTGTTGTCATCCTGTTATAGGGTAACTCAATTTAAGCTTTTAAGATATATGCATATGTATTTATTTTAGGAAGTTTTTATAGTAGTAAGTTTCCATGTGACTTTTTCAATACATCTTTAGTGTTACTTATCCCTCACTGCGTTACTTCCCTTGCCTCCTGGCCTCCCCTCCCACTTAATCCTTCTGTGATGGCTTGAATGAGAATGTACCTCATAGGCTCCAAGTACTTAGACATTTTTCCCCAGTTGATGGCAGTGTTTTGGGAGATCTTAGGTGTGGCCATGCTGGAGGAAGCACATCGCTGGGAGCAGGCTTAGAGAGTTCAAGAAGTTTTGACAGTCTCTAGTCATGCTCTGCTTCCTATCCCTGCTTGAAGATGTGAACCTAGGCTTTCTGCTCCAGCTCCTGGCATCATGCCTCCCCATCATGATGAATTCTAATTCCCTGGAACCATCAACAGTAAGCTCAAATAAACTGTTCCTTTTATAAGCTCCCTTGGTTGTGGTGGTTCTATCACAGCAACAGAAAACTGACCAGTACAATAATTGATACTAGAGAGTGACCTGTTGGCTGTGAAGGACCTGACCATGTGGGTGTTTGGAGAAATGTGGAAGACTTTGGAACTTTGGGCTAGAAAAGCTGTTGACTGCTGTAAGCAGAGCTTAATGGGCAGTTCAAGTAGGAGCTTGGAAGTAAACAGTGCTGAGAAAAATGCAGTCCCAGAGGAAGATAAGGACTCAAGCAGCAATCAATGTATTTTGGCAGAGTCTGGCTGGAATTTGCCCATACCCTAAATGCTTGCCTGAGGCTAAGTTGAAAAACAATGTGCTAATTTCTTTGGTGAGTGTATTTCAAAACAGCCTATTGTAGAAATGGTGGTATGGCTATTAATGGTTAATATTATAAGGATCTGCAGTGAAATAAAGCAAATGGGATAGAAAGAAATGCAGAATGTACAGCTCAGATCGGAAAAGTGCACTAGCAAGATTAATGTTGAAGACAAGGCAGTGCTGGAAGAGAGGATCCCTTTGATAAGGAGATTAGAGTGATTAAGGAGAGGCTTAGAGATTTACAAATAAACAATGGAAAGAGTACCTTCAGGGCAAGACCATACCCATGTAAGCTTCCAACTTTTTTTTTTTTTGGTCTTTTTAAGACAGGGTCTCCCTGTAGCCCCAGCTGTCCTGGAACTCACTCTGTAGACCAGGATGAACTTGAACTCACAAAGAATCACCTGCCTCTGCCTCCCAAGTGCTAGGATTAAAGGCGTGTGCCACCACGCCCAACCGGCAGCCTCCAGCTTTTGAAAGGAAAATACTAAATGGGTTTTCTACTCCAGCAAGTCCAGGGCAGAGAAAAGCTGTGAATGTGGTTAAAGTAGGCCAGGGTCCATCCCGAACCTGCAGCCAAACTCGGCAGTTCCATTCATGTGGTGCTGGCTTTGGAGGCATGAAAGATACAAGGTGAAAGCTTCATCAGTTCTGTTCTTCCTCTGTGGTTTCAGAGGGCCACGGAGGCCAGGAAGAGTGCAGTAGGGGCATCCCTGCATAAAGAAGACCCAGATAGGCCATTGCGTAAAACTGTGAAGGTGAAGCCTGGTTGGCAGTGGAGACCCCAAGAACACACTTGAGATTCTAGAACTGTGAGATATTTGCCAAGGAGATCTGCATACAGGGAGTGGTACCCCTCTAAGAAATAGATGTTTGTTGCACAAAAAACAGGAAGATATGAACTATCTAAGCCATCTCTCCGGCCTCCCCCACCCCTTGTCCTAATTTTTAATTAGGGTTGTTTGATTTCTTGGTGTTCTTTTATTTCTCTCTATATTCTAGACACTAAGACTCTGTCAGATATATAATGGCAATGATTTTTTTTTTCCTATTCATTATTCTGTCTCTTCACACAAATGATGGTGCCCTTTGTGGTACAGAAGCTGTTTCATTTCATGAGCTCTCATTTGTCAATCAGGAAAAACAAAAGGATGTTTACTCTCTCCAGTCTTGTTTAAACACAGTGACCAAAGCTTTAGCTAAAGCAATAAGACAAGAGAAGGAAGTAAGGGGGAAAGAGGAAAGGAAGAAATCAAAATATCTTTATTTGCTGATGATATGATTCTAGCATAAAAGACTCTAACGACTCTATCCCAAATCTCCTAGAACTGATAAAAACATTAACCAAATTAGTAGGACACAAAATTAACACACACACACACACACACACACAAAAAAAAAAAAATAGCCTTCTTATATATACCAACATCAGACATACATACTGAGAAATAAATCAAGGAAATTAGTCCATTCACAATAGCTTCAAAACCCATAAATATTGTGGAATAAATATAACCAAGGAAATGCAAGACTTTTATAGTAAAAGCTTGTTCATGGATTGGTAGGATCAATATTGTGAAAATGATCATCCTATAAAAACCCCTGCAATTTCAATATAATTCTCACCAAAATCCCATCATAAATCTTAATAGATATTGAATAAATAATCTCGGATTTCATGTGGACACACGAAAGACTCAGGATAGCAAAAACAACCCTGATCAATAAAAATACTCCTGGAAGTATCATGATTCATTATTTCAAGTTATACTATAGAACCGTATTAATAAAAACAGCATGGTATTGGTATAAAAACAGTCAAACTGATCAAAAGAATAGAATTGAGGCCACAAATATAAGCCCATGCTCCTGTTTCCAACTGACTTTTGAAAAATAGGTCAGCAATAGTCTTACAAAAAGGAGACAGTAGATTCAATAAATGCTGCTGGTCAAACTGCATAACCACATGTAGGAAGATGATTCTAGGTCATCTCTCATCCTGCACAAAACTCAATGCAAATGGATCAAGTATCTTATCTCATTTTACCAACCTCCAAAGTCTCAATTACTCATATGGGTGTAGCTTTACAAGGACATACAATCTTTCTTTCTCATCTGTGCACTTACTTCTAAACAGAAGCTTCAATTAGTTTCATAAGACACAGTAAAGAGTGATTTAGAGTATGATGCTCTATGAGAAGTGACTTTTGCCCTCAGGAGGTATCTGCAATTTTTAAAGATATGTTTTGGAACTAATGGGTGAGGTTGGTACTGGTGTAGTGAGTAGAGGTCAGAGATGTTCTTGAAGATCCTACAGTGTACAGGGAACAAGGAAAGAAACAGATCACTCTAGAAGTATATTCCTGCCAATACCTTGATTTGATTTTAACCTACTTTGGACTTTTGATCTTCACAAATTTAGGATAATAAATTTGTGTCATTTAAAGCCATTTAGGTACTGAGAAAGAGATGAAA
The DNA here is from genome assembly GCA_009823505.1 of Rhizomys pruinosus. Taxonomy (NCBI): domain Eukaryota; kingdom Metazoa; phylum Chordata; class Mammalia; order Rodentia; family Spalacidae; genus Rhizomys; species Rhizomys pruinosus. Next base: position 451,283 of record VZQC01003368.1, read on the forward strand.
AACATGTTTGGCAGAATGCATGAGCTCTGGTGGGGTGGGGGGATGGGGCTGGGGGGATGGGGGTCTAGATTTGATAAAATATATATATGTAAATAAATAAATTTAAAAAATTTCCTTCACTTGTTTTGCCAAGTTAAAAAAAAGCCACTTAGGTTTGTGGTGTTTTAATACAGTAGCACATAGGCAGCACTTCAGCCAGGAACATTCAATTTGCAAAATTGGAAACATTAATATCTAATAACTGCATGAACAGAAGCTCAAGCTGAAACATAAAGATGAGATACCATTTCAAGCCCATTAAAACTATAACCATAAAAACATCTGACAATGCCAAGATTTGGAATGACTGGAAATGAAGTATCATTCCTGACTGCTATAGTCCTGAGAGAAATTTGACAAGATTAATTATTGTCAAAAATGTATGTAGTATGGAAGCCAAAACTTCAAATTGAGAAAATTATAGCACAGGAGCAGAAGCAGCAGGAGGGTGCTAGAATGGGTTTTGTAGCATCGTTTGCAATTGAAAAATAATGGGGAAACCCACTGATTATTGGCCAAGAGAGGAATTTATAAAAATACACTGTGTTTGGCAACAACCTGAATACATTGGAAGACTGGATAAACATAAACCATGTTTCCACACTGATCTTAAAAAGTACTATTAAGTAAATAGAGTGATTTCCAATAAGATACATACACCTGCCATAATAGTATTTACATGATTTTAAACTTATATAGTACTATTATATGTTGTTCACAAATGTCTATCTAGTAATATAGAAAATAAAACCTTGACAAGAACGGTGCACAGCATTCTGTACTGGAAGTTGATCCTGGAAACGGTGTCAAACATGACTAGGAAAGAGAAAATGGGGACTTTAGGTTTATCTATAGTTTACTTCCTATATATGTGGAAACCCCAAAAGAAAATAAGATCACAGTTTTAGCCACTGATTCTTGTAGGTTGATACATGGATATTTCATATACTTTTTATTTTGCCTTACATACTATTTGAAATAAAAGCATGAAGCTAAACAGTAGCCACAAAAGAAGAGGAATTATATAGAGATTGGTTTGGAATAAACTGAGCTTTGTATTAAATAATCTCTGGGCTGAAATGTGTGTTCATTACTTATCAAGTCCAATTCTCTGAACACAGAAATATCCTTTAAACAATATTTATTATTTTATGCATATATGTGTTACTTGATTGTATGTATGTATATTATGTAGGTGCAGGCACCCACTCAGTGCAGAGGAAGAAATCAGATTCTCAAAACTGCAGTTACAAATGTTTAACAAACATATAGGTGCTGGGAACTGAACCTAGGTCCTCTGCAAGAGCATCATGTGATCTTAACCAATGTGCCACCTCTCCAGACCCTCATGAAATATCTTCATGCACTACTGCAGACTTAGTATATTTAGAAATTAAATCAATTCTTTGCAGGTAAATGGATGGAGCTAGAAGATATCATGTTAAGTGAAGTAACACAGTCCCAGTAAAACAAATGGTGAACGGTATCCCTCATCTGTGGATGCTAGTGCAAATTAACAAGTTCTAAGGCAAACTGAGCAACATTAATGTTATATTCCTCGTGATCTGAAAACAACTGTGCTCTTGTATTGTGAATCCCTTAACAGGTTCTAGAACTAAGCTACCATTTATTTTCAGAGTTAGGAACTTTTGGGTGGAGGGTATGTATGCATATTTTAGAGTAATATAAGATCAAAAGAAAGAGGAAAAACTCCTTTGTCATGACATTATGTCTAACCACAGTATTTATTTTATGGGAGTTGTTCTTAGTATTTTTTATACAAGCCTGCTTGATCTTTTGTCCAAGCCTTTTCTAAAATATTATACAGTACTTAAGAGTATCAGGTTGGTGTAAAAGCATTTCTGGATGCTTAATGACTATACTTAATGCCCATACCAATTTGGCCAGGGGTCTTAAGGAATAACTTTGTTCTTTGCCCTCAGAGGTCAACTAAATCCCAGGGGACTATGTATGGGGGCATCTTTTGAAATGTCCTACAAATGTGACTCACCAGTCTTCCTGTGCAGGGAGGTCTTGGAGATCCACTAATGGGACTTCAGCCAGTGTCCAGTCTATAAAAAGGAAAGTCTGCTCATGCTTCAAAAAGGGAAGCCTGGTCTACCAAGACCTGACTTTGTCCTCAAGTGGATGAAACTGGTAATTGAAAAGCTGAAAGGAGTCAGGGACCCCCGCTCCCCAACCTGAATGACCCTTGAGGACCAGATCCTCAAGTGACCTTGAGAAGACAAAATCCTTGGTTAATCTGGGCTAACTACGTGGCCGCCTTAAACATCCAAAAGGAAAGTATAACCAGAAATAACTAAATAATGAGGCCTGAGAAACTGTACTTCAGTTATAAAACTTGAGATCTTAGTAAAAAGACAAAAAGTCAAAAAAAGAAAGAGCACAGTTATTTTGCCTGTCTTACTGGCAAGTGCAGCTACCCTGTGGCTGCCACTGCTTTTGCCATCCTTCAAAGACATGAGACACAGCTTTTCAACCTTCCAATATGGACTGAAGACTCATCTCTCTCCAAGAATCCTCCAAACCTTCAGTGGCAGATGGGGACTGCTGAGACATCCAACTTGTGGACTGAGATACTACTGGGGTTTCAGCCTCTTCAGAGTACAGACTGCCATTGTTGGACTACCCAGGCTCTATCATGGAGACCAGTACAGGAGGATCAAGACAGGATGTGGTGCTTACTGGATCTCATTTGGTTACCATGGGAAAGGGAAATCCCAGTGTGGAGCACAAGGGGAGGACTGATGGTGGTTTGAGCTTGCCAAGGAGGAGCCTTCAAACATGACATCTTTCAGCCTAATAAAGAAAAAAAATCATAAGCTGAAAATGCTAAAACATATGATATATGTGGCATGCATAATATGCATATTTTGGAGTGATGCATATTGGAAGGAATAACAACTACAACAACTACAAAAAGACCGGGTCAAAGAACTGACTGAAATGGTGAACTTCTGCTCAAAACAATAATCTTCTCCATCAAGAATTTTGAGAGAGACTGAGAAAAAGATGAAAAACATGTTTGCCAGAATGCATTAGCTCTAATGGGGTGGGGTGCAGAGAGGGGAGCATGGGTCTAGATTTGATTGGAAATTTTGTATGAAATGCACAAAGCTTCAATAAAAATTGGCTTTGGAAAAAAAAGAAATTAAATCAATTCTCTACTACACAAGCAAGAGATAACTAAACACTACTAAATTTTTTGCCATGCTTTCCTTTTAAAATTATTTTTATTTTATTTTTTAAAGAATTTCTTATAATATATTTTGATTATATTCATACCCTCTTCTCCATCAGTATCTCCCCTTCTCTTCTGCCTAATTTTATTATTATTATTATTATTATTATTATTATTATTATTGTTGTCGTTGTTGTTGTCTTTTTGAGACAGGGTCTCCCTTTAGTCCCAGCTGGTCTGGAGCTCACTATGTAGACCAGGCTGGCCTTGAACTCACAGAGATCCACCTGCTTCTGCCTCCCAAGTGCTAGGATTAAAACCATGCATCTTCACACCCAGCTTATTTTTTAAATGCCTATTGAGTCTGTTTTATGTCCCCCAAATGCCTTTTTGTGTGAGTCCGTCCCCTAGAGTCTCATCAACCTTCTTGACATCACACTATTTTATCCATTTTCTTGAATTTTTGAGTATTTCATACATAATTTTCTTTTTTTAATTTTTTTATTTTGGAATTAATGTAGTTTATTTTTCAGAGGTCATAATTTTGGTATATATGTGATGTGCATATAGGCATATTTTGCAGCAACACAAATAGGAGGGAACAACAATGACAAAAAGACAGGGTCAAAGAACTGACTGAAACACTTAATTTTTGCCCAATCAATAAATCTCTGCAGAGAAAAACTTTAAAAAGACTGAGAAAAAGATGCAAGACATTTATGGTGGAATGCAAGAACTGGGGTGGGGTGGGGACGTGGAAAAGGGAATGTGTCTAAATTGGACTGAGAAATGATGTATGAAATACAAAAAAACAATAAAATAT
>VZQC01003368.1:464677-483705 GCA_009823505.1 Rhizomys pruinosus
TATTGGAAGTCTCTTCCTTTCCTGTTCTGAATGTTCTCTTAATCCACTGGATACTCTCTCCTCAATTCCAGTTGTTGGCAGGGTAGGGGCGGGTGTATTCCTGACTTAGCCCATGCCCCAATACCTGCCTGGAGCAGTGATGGGCTGCTCCTGAGCCCTGGTGCAGGACCAGCCTATGGCGTCTGAGCCTGACCCCAAACCCAGGACCTCTTCCCACTTCTGACTACCGGGGTGGGGGTGGGGTGGGCGGGGCCACCCACCTGGGCAGCCACAGTCTGGCGGGGCTTAGGGGTCCAATCTAGGTCCGCCAGCCACTGGCCCCTCTGCCACAACTCAGCAAATCAATTGTCCATCACCCGTGGGTCAATTCCCTAAGCTTTTACCTGCCTGGAGCCTTGGCGGGCTGCTCCTGACCCCTGGCGCAGGACCAGATTATCATACATAATTTTTCAAAATCAGTTTTAATTGCCTTTAAATTTACTTCTGTATTGGCTCCCCCCCACCCCAGAGTTCATACATTCTGTCATTTGCATTAGGGTCTATTGTGCCAAATTACTCTCCACAGCCATTTCTCAGTGCCAAATTATCCTCTGGTATCTAGTCAGCCTATCCAGAGCCTCTCTCTTAAAGAAGTTCAGTTCTTCCTTGCCCAACCATAATCAACTGCCATTATTTCTTCATGTAAGATATCATTCTACTACCTATTTCTGCAGTTTTGTGCTGGGTTTTTGTCCAGTTGAGCTTGCATAGGTCTTGTGCAGGCTGATACCAATGTTGTAGGTTCATATGGACAGGGACCCAGGAGCTTGTAGGATTCATTTCCATGTGGTCTTGCACCATGGCCCTGGCTCTTATAATATTTCCACCCCCTCTTCTGCAATGTTCCCTGAGCCCTGGGTGAGTGAAGCTGAATATAGGTGATCTGTCTGTGGACTCACACTCTGTAGACACAATCTCAATAGTTTGGCCATTCATGGCCTTTTGAGTTCCTGGCTTCCTGTGACATGGGGGAGCCTCCTTAACAAAAGTTAAGAGGTTAATTAATATCCTCTTGCCCCCTTGTTCTATGTTCGGGGAGCCTTAGATGTAGAGGTTGCATTACAGATGTGTTGCTTAGGTATGAGCAATTCACAGACAAAGTCTTTATGTGTCCAGTTGTGGGACTCTGTACTATTCCTCATCTGTTGCAAATGAAGCTTCTTTATTGAGCGGTGTCAAGGATATCAGTCTATAAATATAAGGATACATATTTTCAAGTTAGCCACCTTAGCCCAGGGATGTATCTACCTAGGGATTTTCTTTTCTTATTTTTCTCTTTCCTTTTTGGGAATTTCTCTAATTTATGTGACCTCCCTGGTTGTGTGCATCTGATTATGTTTACAGTTCCACACATGATTGTCCTCCCACTGATTGGGCTTTAAAACACTTAAAGAAATCTGAATCTCCATCTCCCAGAAGCTATCAGTTGCTAATAGTTCCTTGACAACGGTTGGAGCTTCTTAACCACTGATCCCCTCTATGCTGGAAAATTGTCTGGCTTGAACTTACATGGTTCGTGTGCATGTTGTCATAATTGCTGTGAATTCATATGAGTAACTACACTGCTATCTGGAAAACAATCTTTCTTTGTAGTCATCTAACACCTCTGGCTCTTAAATCTTTCTGTTCCCTCTTCCACAATAATCCCTAAGCTTTGGAAATCAAGAATTTGGTATAGGTGTCCTATTCAGGGCTAAGCACTCTGCAGTCTCTTATTCTCTGCACATTGATTAGTTGTGAGTCTCTGTGTTAATTCCTGCCTGCTGCAAGGTGAAGCTTCTCTGGTGAGAAATGAGATATGCATTTGTCTATGTCTATAATCATAAATCAATAAGGGTCAGTTTAATACTATGTAAATTTAGCAGAATAATAGTAGTTGGCTCTTCCTTATGTATGACCTGTGACATATTTAGGCACAAGTTCCTACACTTTATATAAGTGCCAGGGATGTGCTGTACCATGTGAAATTGGCCCTACATCCAATCACAAAGTCATTAGTTAGTTACATAATATTTGTGCCACAATTGTACTAGTAGGAATATCTTGTCAGATCAGTTGTTATTCTAGCTTTCAGAGCTCACAGCAAGGAAAGGTTGATTACTACTACTTTTCTCTTAATGCCAAGAATGGACTCCCTCTTTTGAATCTGTTGATCATGGGTCTCATAAACCCTTGGAAAATACTGATTATTGCTTTTACTCTTGGTTACATGTCAGAACTTGAAAGACACTACATATGTAAGTTTTAGAGCAAATAAGGGGAGCTCAGGTTGGCACTGATTCTCAAAGCTTCGTCTCTACTGCTGAAAGTTGTTATAGCATACTTTTAGATCAAGAAAAGACCTCGAGGACCAGAGAGATGGCTAGGAGAGTGAAGGCACTTACCATCAAATCTAATGACCTAAGTTTGATGCTCAGAACCTATCTGGTAATGGCATCTAACTGAGTCACCTAAGTGTCCTCTGTCATGTGCTGTATTCCTAAATAAATAAATGATTGAAATAAAAGAAAAAAGAGAAGTCTTTGTCTTGTATTGTCATAACCAAGTTTCCAAAGATTCCCATCCACTAGGCAAGGAACACCATTTGAATATTCTTGCTTTGAAGAAAAGTATTAGACTATCTGGAAAGACAGTGACTAGTCCAGAGTTGATAATTGTGAACTACAGTCCTTGGATGCATGCCTTCTGAGCCTAAGTACCATACTTATTTGTATTGTATCAGTTACCTCCTGAGATGGAGAATGATTTGTTTAATAGTTATTTCTGAACAATGGTCCCAGATTAGTTACTTGAAATGCCATGAACGTCTGTGCTGTGACTTGGCTGTTGAAATAAGGAAAGATAGCTGTCAAACAACTTCATGATTCTTATCTTATTCAGGATTTAATGTTAATATAGTGTTGTTCTGACAAATCTTGACTACTTAAATTTATTTATTTTGTTTGCATAATTTATAATTGAATTTTTATGTATTTCATACATAACATCTCAGTTTGACTTAATCATCTTTACAGCCCCTTCTCCTTTGGCACCCTCCCATAGTCTCCCTCCACCCCCGCTGGAATACAAACATTTTGTCATTTGTGTTAACGCCTATTGTGCAAAATTAATCTCCATGTCAATGTTAAATTCATTTTTAGTTATTTAAGAGTTCTCCACACTGCTTTCCATGGGGGTTGCACAAGCTTGCAATCCCACCAGCAGTGAATGAGAGATCCACTTTCCCCACATCTTTTCCAGCATTTGGTATTATTTTTTATTTTATCCAGTCTTAGTGTGTTAAGATGGAGTATAATGTGGTTTTAATTTGCACTTCCTTAATTATTAATGATTTTGAACACTTTTAAAGAAGTTTTTGGCCATTTTTATTTCTTCTTTTAAGAAGTCCATCTTTTAATTGGATCACTTTTTTCTTGATTCTTTGTTTTTTTTTGTAGTTTATATATTCTGCACTTTAATCTTTTGTCAGATGTGTCACTGATGAAGACTTTATCCCACTCTGTGTGTTTTCTCTTCACTTCCTTGGTTGTTTCTTTTGCTGTTCATAAGCTTTTTAATTTAATGAGGTCCCACTTGTGGATTGTTGACCTTAATTCCTGAGCAACTAATGTCTGATTTAGAAAGTCCTTTCCTACACCTATATCTTGGAGGTTGCTGCCAATGTTTTCTTCTAAACAGATTCAGAATTTCAGTTTTCACACTCAGGTCTTTGATCTATTTGGAGTTGGCATTTAGGCAAGGAGAAAGATACAGTTCTGGTTTCACTCTTCTACAGATGGAGATCCAGTTTTGCCAGCACCATTTGCTGAAGATGCTACCTGTCCGAGTGTTCTTGGACTCTTTGTATAATATCAGGTGGCTGAAATTTCATGTACTCAAGTTTGGGTTTTCAATTATGTTCTATTGATCTACAGGTCTATTTTTTGAGCCAGTACCATGCTGTTTTTATGACTATAGCTCTGTAATATAGCTTGAAATATGGTATAGTAATCTCCCCTGCACTGTTCTTTTTACTCAGGGTTGCTTTGGGTATCCCGGGTCTTTTGTGTTTCCATATGAATTTTAGGATGGTTTTCCCAATTCTGTGAAGAATGTCATGGAAATTTGATTAGGATTGCACTGAACTTATACATTACTTTGGGTAAGATAGTCATTTTTATTATATTAATTCTTCTGATCCATGAGCATGGGAAATCCTTCCATCTTCTGGTGTCTTCCTTAATCTTCTTTTTCAAAGATTTAAAATTTTCATTGTAAAGATCTTTAATGTCTTTGTTCAAGTTTATTCTGAGATATTTTTGAGGCTACTGTGAATGAGAGGGTTTCCAAGTACTAGTTCTCCAACTGCTTGCTATGGATATATAGAAATGCTACTAATTTTTGTAGATTAATTTTGTAATCTGACACTTTACTGAAAATGTTAATCATTTCTAGGAGTTTTCTGGTGGAATTTTTGGCATATCTTATGTATAATATATCATCTGCAAAAGGGATAATTTGACCTCTTCTTTTCCTTTAATTTCCTTCTTTTGTTTTATGGCTCTAGTCAGAGTTTCAAGCACTATGTTGAAAAGGAGAGGAAATAGTGGACAGCCTTGTCAGGTTTCTGATTTTAATGGGAATGCTTCTAAGTTTTTTCAATTTATAACAATGTTGGGTGTGATTTTGCTGTATATAGCTTTAAGTACGTGGAAGTGTGTTCCCTCCAGTCCAATTTCCTCTGTGACTTTTTTTTTTTTTTTGATATTTTCAAGACAGGGTCTCCCTGTAGCTCCAGCTGTCCCGGAACTCTCTCTGTAGAACAGTTTGGCCTTGAACTCACAGAGATCCGCCTGCTTCTGTCTCCCAAGTGCTAGGATTAAAGGCATGTGCCACCACGCCCGGCTTTTCCCTCTAGGACTTTTAAGATAAATACATATTGAACTGAGTCAAAGGCCTTTTGTATATCTATTGAGATGACAATGTGATATTTGCTATGACTCTATTTATATGATTTATGACATTAATTGTCTTATGTATGTTGACCCATCCCCACATCTTTTGGATAAATCTGACTTGATCATAGTGGATGACATTTTTGATGTGTGCCTGTATGTAGTTTGCAAGTATTTTGTTTAAGATTTTTGCATGTATGTTTATTTTTTTTTTACATTTTTAATTTATTTTTTAATATATATTTTGTACAAGATTATCAAATTGCATGTATATTTATTTTTTTTTATTTTTTGGTTTTTTTGAGACAGGGTCTCCCCGTAGCTCTGGCTGTCCTGGAGCTCGCTATGTAGACCAGGCTGGCCTTGAACTCACAAAGATCCACCTGCCTCTGCCTCCCAAGTGCTAGGATTAAAGGCGTGCACCACCACACCCGGCTATTGAGGATATGGGTCAACAGTATTATTTTTTGTCTGTATTTTTACTTTGTTTTTGGTATTATAATGATGCTGACTTTATAGAAGGAATTTGGGAGTTCCCCTTCTGTTTCTATATTCTTTTTTTTAATACAACTTTTTAAAAAAAATTTATTTATTTTTGTATGTGTATGAATGTACTGTCCACATGTAGGTTTTCCGGACATGTATTCTTTCATCTTGTGTTTATCATGGAAGATTTTTCTCTTTCCTTCAACTAGAATTGACATTTTTTGCTGGGCATAGTAACCTAGGTTGGCACTGATAATCATTTAGCACTGGGAATGCTTTGGTCCACGTTAATTCTGATAGGTTTCCCCTTATATGTAATTTGTTGTTTTTCTTTTATGGCTTTCAGAATTCTGTCTTTCTGTTGGGCTTCTAACGTTTTAACTATGATATAGGGAGGGGAGTTTCTTCTCTGGTCCAGTCTATTTGGTATCCTATGTGCTTCTTGTGTTTGTATGGGTTTGTCTTTTTTTTTTTTAGTTTGGGGAAATTTTCATCTATTATTCTGTTGATTTGATCAATACCATTCTCTTGGGATTCTTCTCCTTCCTCTATTCCTATGATGTGGAGGTTTGATCTTTTCATCATGTCCCACATTTCCTGGTTGTTCCATTCTTGTGGATTAAGTAGAAAATAGAATATCAAGATTGGAAGACAATATGGAAGAATTGGATAAATCAAGTAAAAGTTATGAAAATTGAAAATAAACGCAAGAATGGAATAACCAGGATCTGTGGGATTCTATGAAAAGACCAAAAAAAAAAAATAACAAACAAGAATGGAATAACCAGGATCTGTGGGATACTATGAAAAGACCAAACCTAAGAATTATAGGGATAGAAGAGGAAGAAAACTCACAGACTCACAGGATAATGATACGGTCCAGGTCATCAAAAAAATTTTAGAGGAAAATTTTCCCAAATTAAAGTAAGAAATATCTATACAAGTGTTACTTTTGTTTTCTGTTCTGCCCATTTCAAGATAACTTGACTCAAGAAAAGCTAGGTTTACTCCTTGAACTAGTGGCGTGCAGCTCAAAAGGAGACAGTTTGGATAGACTTGGTAAATTTTTTTAGCTTAATTCTGGTCAACAAGTATGATCCCTGTTATTGGAAAACTATAACCCAGGACATCGGGTTTGGGAAAGTAAAGAGACTACTTATGTTTGTAATAAATCATTTATATTTAAGATATGCCTACATGATGACTTTCATAGAATCTTGTAAAAAAAAGATATGCCTCAAATTATTTAAATTTCTCTTATTGGCTTTGCCTGCTTATCTTATGGTGTTAAATTTCTTCCAGTCAATGTTTACTCAAGGCTTCTTAGGCTTTTCTTCAAGATTTATTTAAATATTATACAGTAATTTAAAGCACCAGATTGGTGTAACTTAATTTTTTGTATGCTTAATGCCCACACCTAAGGCCCATACCAATTAGGCCAAGGGTTTTAAGGTACAATTTTGTTCCTTGCCCTCTGAGATCAGTAGGTCCCAGTGGATTTTGTATGGCGGCATCTCTTAAAATGTTCTGCAATTGTGAAAGCCCAGTCTAGCAAGACCTGACCTTGTCTTTTGCAGATGGAACTGGTTAAGAATGGCCAGACGCAAACAGAGCCAGGTGCCCCCCCTCAAAAAAAACCCCATGTGCCCCCTGAAGACCAGGTCCCTCGGCCAAATTGGTAGGCACTTCAGGTATGGTCGTTAAGCACCCAGAAAGGCTAAGTTGCACCAGCCTGTTACATTGCACCTATATTAACATTGTATCCTTTGGAAAAAAAAACTGCCACCATTCTTCTTGTTCAGGGAGGTCAGGAGAGCCACTAAGAGGACTTCAGCCAGTGTCCAGTCCATAAAGAGGAAAGTCTGATCATCCTTCAGAAAAGGAAGCCTGTTCTAGCAAGACCTGATTTTGTCCTCATGCGGATGGAACTGGTGGATGAAGAGCAGAAAGAAGCAAGGGGCTCCCACTCTCCCCCCCCCCAAAAAAACCTGAGAGACCCCTGAGGACCATATCCTCAACTGACCTCAACAAAAAAAAACCTTGGTTAATTTGGACTATCTGTATGGCCTTAAGGATCCAGAAGGAAAGTACAACCAGAAATAAATAATAAGACCAGAGAAATTATAATGCAGACACAAAACTTGAGATCTTAGTAAAAAGACAAAAAGAAAAAAGAGCACCACTGTTTGGCCTGTCTTCAGTTCTTACAGGCAGGTGCATATGCTCTGTGGATGCCACTGCTTTTGGCACTCCTCAAGGACATGAGATACAGCTTTTTTACTTTATAGCCTTCCAATGTGGACTGAAGACTACTGAGATACCCAGCTTGTGAACTAAGCAGTTAATGGGAATTCAGCCTCCTCAGAATATGGACTGCCATTGTTGAATTAGCTCGGCAGTATCATGGAGGCCAATGCAGGGGGATCAAGACAGGATGCGTGCTTACTGGACTTCATTTGGGGGCACAACATTTAAAGCAGAAACATGTCAGTAAGGGTTTCCTTCTGCATAAGGTTTTTTGTAGTGTAATGTCTTAATCATAGTCTACCATCAAATATTTTAGGAGTATCTTTAATGTTTAGGTAGTATATTAGCAGCATGCAATAACTACATCATAAGTTCTCAAGCAGAGGCAGTCTTTTGCAAGGACCTTCTTTGCTGCCAGTTATCATAGGCTGTTTTAAGTTAGAAAACTGAATAGCAACACTGAATACTGTAGAAATGCAATTTGCTCAGTAATACTTGAATTGTTGCAATATTTGATTATCCATTTGGTTGTTACAAAAAATTCTTAACTGTAATTGATGGTTGTTGTTGTAATAGTATACTGCCTGTATTTCTACCTCTAGTAATGGGCTTTATGTGCTAGATTTCAATATCCTTGAGCCTGGGCAAGTCTGTTTAAAAAGAAACGTCGTTTACTTGTGCAAACCTGATTAGATTTGAGAGATCATTGATGCCCTTCAAGTGGTTTTTGAGGGTGTGAAAAAAATGGTGAAATTTTGAATTGGTCCCTTATTATAGTATTGAAATTAAGTCTACTTAATTTATCAAGTCATCTTCATGCCCTGATTTTCTATACTTGTATCTATCAATAAATATTGTGATACTTGAAAAAAACAAAATTAAAAAAATATAAAACAAACCTCTACTTTAAAAAAAAAGTGTTCAACATCGCTAATAATTAAGGAAATGCAAATTAAAACCACTTTAAGATATCATCTCACCCCGATAAGATTGGCTAGGATCAAGAAAAAAAACGATATCAAATAATGGAGAGGGTGTGGGGAAAAGAGAACACTCATCCACTGCTGGTGGGAATGCAAACTTGTATAACCACTATGGGAAGCAGTATGGAGAACCCTTAAAAGACTCAAAATGAGCCTACCACCTGACCCAGCCAAACCACTTCTGGGTATATATCAATCAGACTCTTCCTACAGCAGAGATATATGTACAGCCATGTTTATTGCAGCGCTCTTCACAACAGCGAAGAGCTGGAACCAACCCAGATGCCCCTCAACTGAGGAGTGGATACAGAAAATGCAGTACATCTACACAATGTAGTACTATGCAGTGGCAATGAAAGATGACATCATGAAATTTGCAGGTAAACGGATGGAAATAGAAGATTTTATGCTAAGTGAAGTAACACAGTCCCAGAAAAACAAAAGATGAATGGTATCCCTCATCTGTGGATGCTAGTATCAAATACCTAGGTGTAAGACAAATTGAACAATGTTAATATTATATTCCTCACGATCTAAAGGCAAGTGTGCTCTTGTATTGGGAATCCCTACACAGGTTCTATAGCTGACCTAACAAGTATTTTCAGACGTTGGACTTTTAGTATATGATGGAGGGTATGTGTGCATCTTTTAGAGTAATATGGGATTAAAATGGAAAGATGTGAATCAAGAAATATGCTATGGAAATAATATACAATTTGTTTGCAAAGGATACAGTGTTAATATAGGTGCAATGTAACAGGCTGGTGCAACAGCCTTTCTGGGTGCTTAACGACCATTCCTGAAGTCCCTACCAATTTGGCCAAGGGACCTGGGGAACATCTTTGTTCCTTGCCCTCAGAGGTCAACCAAGTCTTAGGATATTATACGTGAGGGCATCTCTTGAAAAGTCCTGCAGAGGTGGGTCACCATTCTTCCTATTCAGGGAGGTCTTGGAGAGCCACTAAGGGGACTTCAGCCAGTGTCCAGTCCATAAAGAGTAAAGTCTGCTCATCCTTATGAAAAGGAAGCCTGGTCTAGCAAGACCTGATTGTGTCCTCATGCAGATGGAACTGGTGGATGAGGAGCAGAAAGAAGCAAGGGACTCCCACTCTCCCCCATAAAAAAAAACCTGAGAGACCCCTGAGGACCATATCCTCAACTGACCTCAACAGAACAAAACCTTGGTTAATCTGGGCTATCTGTATGGCCTTAAGCATCCAGAAGGAAAGTACAACCAGAAATAAATAATTAATAAGACCAGAGAAACTGTAATGCAGACACAAAACTTGAGATTTTAGTAAAAAGACAAAAAGAAAAGAAAAAAAAAAGTACTTGAATAGGGGTATTAGTGTTTGGTGGAGATCCACCTGAGCCTTTCTTTCATTGAGCTTTAGGCATTTGGGTACCTTCTGCTGGGAGTGGTTCTAATGTGCAGCTTAGGTGTTTATTGAGCTGACACTGATGCCGGTTATATTCTTCAGGTGTTTTTTGACTTCTTAATTGTTGTATAGGTGTGGATACTTTAGGCTCCAAAATCTCAACTTTATCCTCACACTGTACAAACACCCCTCACCCAACCAGCAGTTTGCCCAATGTACTAAGCCTTGCAGCACCAAAGCCAGCCCAAAGCCCCTAGGCCTTTGAAACCCACACCCAGACAGCCCCAGGCACTCCAGATCCTCTGGCCTGGAAGGTCACAATGCTTTAGATCCAATGCAGCCAGAGTTCCCCACATCCAAGTGGAGTGAATCCCAATCACCTACCACATGAGATGTACTCATGGAACCCCTGCACACAAACCTTCATCTACCCACCCATCCTCCAGGGCCAGGCGCCAAGGTGTGTACCTGGTTTCAGTAGGAGAAAGGCTCAGCTGACACCGGGGCCTTCCCTGCTGTCCCTTGACACCCTTGGGCGATGTCTATAGCGCCAAATTGTAGTTCCTAAGGATCTAAATGTCCTTGGACCACCTCTGACACTTCCCAATGCTCTTGGGGGTCCCTAAGTCCCCCTCCCCGACTTTGCCCTTAGCTGTTCAGAATGCACCTGCGCCTCAGATTCCCCATCTTGGAAAAGCCACTATTTCTTTCTTAATTTCTCCTTTGGCCCATTCATTATTCAGGAGTGTGTTATTTAATCTCCATGAGTTCATGTAGTTGCTAGGGCTTCTTCTGGTGTTGATATTAATCTTTATTGCATTGTGGTCTGACAGAATGCATGGAATTATTTCATTTTTTTTTGTATTTCTTGAGGTTTGTTTTGTGCCTCAGTATGTGGTCGATTTTGGAGAAATTTCCATGATGAGCTGAATAGAAAACATATTCTTTGGTGCTTGGATGGAATACTTGGTAGATGTCTGTTAGGTCCATTTGATGCTTATTCTTTGTGTGGTTGACCTGTCTAATGAAGACAGTGTGGTATTAAATTCACCTACTCCTAGTGTATTGGGATTAATCTGTGTCTTAAAGTCCTGTATTATTTTGTCTATAAAGTTTGCTGCACCAGCGTTTGGTGCACATGTATTCATGATTGTAATATCTTCTTGGTTAATTGTTCCTTTGATAAGAATGAAGTGGCCCTCTTTATATCTTCTGATTAGTATTAGTTTGAAGTCGATTTTGTCTGATATTAGAATTGCAACTCCTACTTGGTTCTTAGTGCCATTTTCTTGAAATATTTTTCCATCCTTTTACCATAAGATAGTGTCTGTCCTTGAAGGTGAGATGGTTTTTCTGCAGAAAACAAAAAGATGGATTTTTTAAATTTCCTTTTTTTTATTTTTTGGTCTTTTTGAGACAGGGTTTCTCTGTGGCCCCAGCTAACCTAGAACTCACTATGTAGACCAGACTGCCCTTGAACTTACTGAGATCTGCCTCCCTCCACCTCCTGAGTGCTGGGATTGAAGTCATGTGCCACCACACCTGGCTTGAATTGTGTTTCTTTTCTTTTTAATATAATTATTTATTATTTATTTATTTATTTATTTATTTATTTATTTATTTAGGGTTAATACTGTTCCAAGTTCCACAGCAATGATCTTTAGGCATTCAATGATTTTTCTAGCCCATAGTTCCAAACGCTTCCACAATCCTTCCCCAAAGCAACAAGGTCAGGTATGTCACAGCAATACCCCACTCTCGGTACCAATTTCTGTTCTAGTTTCTCTTCAATTGCTGTGACAAAACACTCTGACCAACACCAACTTGGGGAAGAAAGGGTTTATTTAGCTCACATCTCCTGGGTCACAGTTCATCACTCATGGAGCCCAAGGCAGGAACTCAGGGTGGGAACCTGGAGGCAGGAGCTGAAGCACAGGCCATGGAGGAGTGCAGCTTAATGGCTTGCTCCCCTGGCCCATGCCCAACCTGTCCTCTTATTTGGTACACAACAACCTGCCCAGAGGTGGCCCCACCCAGACGGGCGGAGCACTCCCACATTGCCCAAGAATCAAGACAGTACTCCACAGACATGGCCACAGGCCAGTCCAATGGAGCCAATTCCCCAATTGAGGATTTCTCAACCCAGGTGTGTCAAGTTGACACTAAAGCTATCCAGCACAAATACTTTTATTGATGTTTTGTGTATTTCATACATAATTTTCAGTTCAATTTAGAGATATTCCCCTTTCCTTTCCCCCCGCCCCTCCCCAGTTCATGCGTTCTGCCATACATGTTCTGCATCTTTCAGTCTTTTTAAAGTTTTTCTCTAGTCGGGTGTGGTGGTGCACACCTTTAATCCTAGCACTTGGGAGGCAGAGGCAGGCGGATCTTTGTGAGTTCAAGGCCAGCCTGGTCTACATAGCGAGTTCCAGGACAGCTGGAGCTACAGAGAGACCCTGTCTCAAAAAAAAAGTAAATAAAGTTTTTCTCTGCAGAGGTTTATTGTTTTGGGCAGAATTTAAATGTATCAATCTGTTCTTTTTGACCCAGTCCTTATTTTGTTGTTCCATCCCATTTGTATTGCTCCAAAATATGCCTATATAAATGTTATATATCTGGGCTGGAGAGATGGCCTAGCGGTTAAGAGCACCGATCGCTCTTATAGAGGACCCAAGTTCGATCCCCAGCACCCACATGGCAGCTGAGAACCGTCTGAAACTCCAATTCCAGGAGAACTCCAGTTCCAGGGGAATCCGAGACCCTCTTCTGACCTCTGCAGCGTTGCACGACACGGGTGCACAAACCTGCATGCAGACAGTATATTCATACACATACAGAAATAAATAATAAAAAAATAAATAAATGCTATATATGTACCAGAATTACGTCCTCTGGGAATAAACTGTATGGTAATTCCACAATATGCTTAGGAATTCACATTTTTCCCTTTAATTTTATATTACTCTAAAATACAAATATATACCTTCCACTCATATATGTTAATTACCATGTCTGAAAGTAAGTGGTAAGTTAATTCTAAGACCCATTAGGAGATTCACTTTATAACATGACTGTTGTCCAAAAGGATTGTGTCTCTTTTATTTTATTTCTTTATGTGTATGGTTAGTTTGTCTATTCTTTAAATTCATTTACTTCTTTGATCTTGTTTATAATTATTCCTTTAAATTCTGTGTCCTGGGATATCTCTAGGGGGTTCTCCTTGTAGAACTTTTCTATAGGACTGGTAGTGTTTAGTGGAGACATATTTGGGTTTTTCACATTTTTTGTGATTTTGGCATGTGGATTTAAAAAATTTTTATGACTCTGGTATGAAATTCACATCTTCCTTTGTTGAGTTGATGACTGACTATATTTTGTTTATGTGCCTTGGTTATTTTCTTTTTAGATATGAAATGTTGGTTGGTCTAGGCTTCAGCTTCTCTCTTTTGATTTTGTACTATAGAGCCCAGCTGGTTCTAGTCCAGCTTATCAGGAGCTTTGGAAGGGGTCCGAGTCAATTGTCAATCATATATTCTCAGGCTTTCTTCTGAGGTCTTAGTGCTTACTATCCTGCAGGAATAGCACAATATGGGAAGCTTGCTGGGTGGACACTTGATTCAGGCTCTCTCAGGCAGGCTATGAATGTCTGGGCCCCTGCTAAAATGAAGTGGGTTCTAGCCCTGTAGCATCAGGAGGGGCTTTGGATGATTTCAAGGTCAAGAGATGGACATGGAGCAATTTAGGAAGGTCACCCCCATGCTGAGGCTGGATTCAGGCACTCTCAGGCAGGCTGGAAATGTTTAGACCTCTGCCCAAGGGCTGAGGAGCCTAGCCCTAGATCAGTGAGAGGGGCTTAAGATGATCCCAAGGTAGGGGGTTGGGGAAGGTGTAATTTGGGAAGCTCACCACCACTAGGAGGCCTGATTCAGGCACTATGAGGCAGGGTGGAGATATCTGGACTCCTGTACCATGAGGAGGGCAGATTGAGGCACTCTCAGGTAGGCTGGAATATCTTGATCAGATCTGTCTGTGCCCGGCCAGAAGAGTCTAGCTTTAGAACAGATGGATGGGCTTCAGATGATCCTAAGGTAGGGGCTTGGGAAGGCACAATGTGGGAAGCTCACCACCACATGGAGACTGGATTCAGGCACTCTCAGGGAGGCTGTAATCGTCCATACCTAGACTGCTTAAATTTATATGGGCAATGTCCTGAGCAAGGATATGGCTAAGAGAGAAACAAGAAAGTATTAGGAAGATAATAAAGTGTGGGAATCATGTTGAGTATGGAATCACTAAGAGAGCCAGTCATGTTTACTGGGAAATAAAAAAAAAAAAAAAAACCTTAGGGGATATGATAGCTATCTTTAACTTTCTGAAGAATTTCCAAATGGATGAGGGAAAAAAAATAGAGCTAGGACCAAAGTAAAGAAGTAGCACCTCGATGCCAGGTCTCACCTAAGATGATAGAGGAAACATTGTGGTTCTTCCAAGATGAAATAGAGCCCAAGAAGAAACTGGGTGAATGATTTGTAGCCATTTAAAAGGAATGTTTATTTTGGAAGAGGCTCTGAAGCAGATAAGAGAAATGGAATAATTATTCTCTCTAACACTGGTCTAAAAGAGATAAGCATGAATTTACTGGAACAGTTTTACATGATCCCTCAGCAAGGTGCTTTGAAGTAATAAAGTCTCAGTAGACTGTGTGTTTGAAATGTATAGTACAAAAGATACTTTTAAGAAGATGGAGAGAGGTGTGCTGTCTGGCATTACTGTCCAAATCTACTTGTGTGGGTGTCCTTTAGACTGAGGTTAACTATGTGACAGGAGTGAGTAGAGGAGTCATAAGTGAACTGAGGCCAGATATCCAACTGGAAAATGATACATAAAACCGAATGTGTAGCTCGTTTGTTGCAGTATTGTGAGTCAGTACACTAATAAATATAAGATCTAGGGATGTAAAATGCAAAGGAGGAATAAACCAAAGCAACTTGTTTACTTAAGATCAGAAGTTACTTGTAACCTCTGAAGGCTTGTGTGGGTGGAACTATAGGTTAGGCAAAATCTTGTGAACAATAGAGAACAGACTCAACATCTCCATTATTACCCTTAGTTTTCGGTAGCAATATAATGCAAAATTCCAACACAGTCTCCTTAGTAGGCTTATTTTCTCTTCCCACTCTTGTCCTACTGTGCCCTCCTGAAGGTTCTCTTGTTCTTGCTAACATTAGCATAATCATAATCCTCTAGGATTTACTGTATGACAAATCTGCATTTTAATAAGATTATGGTTATTTATATGCATATTAAAGCTGGAGATGTTGCATCTTAAAGATTTATTATCTTGGCTCAAATCAAGATTCTATTTGTGAATTATATTCAACCACAACTAACTAATGAGCAGATATTTTTAACTTAAGAGTTTCCAAGTTAGGAAACCTTGTTGTGTTCCTGAGCTGAGTGAATACTGATTGTGGTGGTGATGGTGAAACATGAATGCCTTGCTACACCCTATGATGAAGAGAAAGACTATGATTCCTGGAGCTTCATTTTTAGAACATTAGGGGCTGGTAAGATGGCTCATTAGGTAAAGGCATTTGCTCCCAAATCTGACAATCTGAGTTTGATCCCCAGGACCCACATGAAGAAGGAGGGAACTGATTGCTGTGAGATGTCCTCTGACCTCCACATAAACACTGTGCGAGGCATTCACACATGCATGCACATGCATGCACATGATGCAATAAATGAGTAAATGAATTTAATAAAATATTTCTTAAAAGGTGGAAGTTACTCCTTTGGCTAACTTCAGAGGGAAGAAAGTTGAGAGAATGGAAAAAGAAGAGGGGAAGGCAGGAAGGAAATGTGGGGAGAGAGAAAACAATGGGAAGGAGATTGTACAGGAGAAAGGGTGGAAAAGAGAGAGAAGGGGAAGGAGAAGGAAATGGAAGGAAGAAGAAAGGGAGGGTGAAATGAAGGCAGAAGCATGAAAGCCAGGGGATGAATGAATGAGAACCCATGTAGGAAAGGGCAGTTTTCTTAGTGGGCTATTTCTCAAAGCTTGGTTTATTCTGTCTCACTAACCTTTGGGACCACAAAGAAAATGTTGGAATGCTAGGGCGATATGTGTTCTTGATAGTGCTGATGGCTGTGATGTGTCAGAGATTGACTGACTGTAAAATGAAATTATATTTCCTGGGATTGCCTCATGTTTTCAGTTTGACTTACTTCATGTCCTAAGATTGTTTACTATTGAACTACAATATGATAGAGTTGTGGTTCACTCTCCAGAGTCTGAGACCCTAGCCACTTAGCCTTCACACTAATCATGGAAATTCCATTTTCTTTGTCAATCATTAGTTATGTACTGGGAAGTCTTAAGCCAGTTTGTACCAAAGACAGATACCAGAAGAGAATTGCCAAGAGCATCTATGAAGGAAGCTTCCTCAGTCTTGGAGATCCATGAAAAGTCTCTGTCTCACTTGACAAACATAAATGAAGGTGTTCAGGGTAGATGACCTCCTGATGTCCTATATTTTAAGCCAAGCATGTCCTGGTGTGACACCAATCCTTGAGGCTTGAGAAAAAGACATTAACTCTCCTTTCAAAATTCAGTCTCACAGAAGAGGAATACATAGAAATTCCCGTCTACTTTGGGACTTTTTGTTGCATAAGCTATCACATGGCCTCCCAGCCTATGTCACCCTTGTAAGGTTCATGA
This sequence comes from Rhizomys pruinosus, assembly GCA_009823505.1. Classification (NCBI taxonomy): domain Eukaryota; kingdom Metazoa; phylum Chordata; class Mammalia; order Rodentia; family Spalacidae; genus Rhizomys; species Rhizomys pruinosus. Next base: position 481,464 of record VZQC01003368.1, read on the forward strand.
ATGCCCATGACTGTGAACATTCGGAGTGATACAAGAAGCCCCTCCTTTCAGTAAACACATCATAATCATGTAATTAGCATGAATTCCCGACTGTCATTTCTGAATTGATGCTATTTGAAACCTAAGGCACTTATCCCAGGTGAAAGAATATGGTTTGTGCCAACTGTAATGAGATTCAACAAGTATAGCAGAGCAATTTTGAAAACAGATGCTATGATGCTCCCAGCCTTTGCAAAGCTTATTTTAGTATTTTTATTGCCAATTCTTCACAAGGTGCTCAGGGATTCTGTGGCTGTGATTGATAAGACTGATTGCATCAAGAAGGCCAGGAACATGTTCAATTCACTTTGGCTTCTAGATTTTCTCTATTGTAGATTCTATGCAAAAGGCCCTTATTATTTTGACTTCAAAAATTCAAAATAGGATTCTGCTTTTTCTCTACCTTTCAACCATTCACAGCAACAAATGTCCTAAGTTGTCTAGAATTTGCATCTCAGGGAAGCTGGTTTTAGTGGTTCATTGACAAGCTGGGAGTTAATGAGATTTTTGGGGGGTAGAAAAGAAAGTTTAGGACCATTACTCCTTTTTTTTTTTTTCTTTTTTTTTTTTGGTCTTTTCGAGACAAGGTCTCTCTGCAGCCCTGGCTGTCCTGGAACTCACTCTGTAGACCAGGGTGGCCTCGAACTCGCAAAGATCTGCCTGCCTCTGCCTCGTAAGTGCTAGCATTAATGGCATGCGCCACCATGCCTGGCCCAATACTTCTTTTAAATTATAAGAGGTGAGGTTGGAGAGATGGCTCAGTGGTTAAGAGCAATGGCTGTTCTTGCAAAGTGCTCTTGCAGAACACCTGGGTTCAATTTCCAGCACCCACATGACAGCTAACAATCATTTATTACTCCAGTTCCAGGTGATCTCAAGCCCTCTTCTGGCATTTATGTATGCACTTACATACATGCAGGCAAATCACTCATTTACATAAAAAATAATCCGAAACAGTGAAAGATATTACATTTATATTATTATTCAAGATTCCCAACATGATAGTTTTTTTTTTTTCCTTTGGATAACCCTTCCCTCTTTTCCTGTTAACTAAAATCTTACCTGCACTCTAGTTCTTAATACTTATCAAGGAAAATTCCTTCGTTTGGTCTTCTCTGAGTCTTACAATAGACCAGATGATAAGCTGATGTCATAAGTCTATGTTCTAGAGCCACTCTGGCTCCTGATGCTTAATAACTTCTTGTATAATGGAGAAAATGTATAATATAAAATTTGAAATATTGTTTCAAGGAAGAAATGAGATAATCCAAATAAGACTAAAATCTAGGCTCTAATACAGATAACAATTAATAAAAGTTGTTACCATGGAAATTTAGACATAATATTTTTTAATGAGTTAAATTTTTAATATAATACTCTTAATGATATTTAGACATAATATTTTATTAGGCTTATGTGTATATCCTATTGTGTTGAAGAATTCTACTTTTATTTTTCCATTGTCCTAACTTTACTTATTGAAAGGGAAAATGTGAGTTTTGTTTCCTTGGTACAACTCAGGCTCTGCAGTTCACAGTTAATAAAGGGCATCTCTTTTAACAAATGATTTGATATCCTTGCAGGAAAATAAGCCATTTTATTGATGTAGGCATCTTATATTTGTGTGGGTGTACATATAAAATCAGGATTCATAGATAATAACCAGCCACTGAATTTCTTTTCAGATCTTGAATAGAAATGATTCAACTCAGTAAATATCAAGCATCTATTCCAAATAGACATTGTGTGATTATCTGACAACTGTAGAAAGAGAGAGTACATGCAAAATTTTGTAAGTTGTTCTGACATAAGTGCTTCAAAGTTTTATAAGGAAACTAGTTTTACTAGCAGAAGCTGCTATCTATCAAGATAAATGAGGGCTAGACAGAACCAAAATTTAATTTCAAAGTGTAGTTGACTCACATTAGGATTCTCTCTTTTTTTCTGGATTATTGTCTTGAGAAATCATGGAATTGTGGTGTGGTTCTAAAGTGGAAAATCTGGATAAGAATTCAAGCCCTATCACTTTACCCCTGTGTAACCTTGGCCAATTCGTTGAACTTCTAACTAAATTTTCATTTCTTCTTAGTATAAAGAAAAGCTAATAAATAGTCTCGTCCATTATCTAGCATTATAGTAAATCTTCCTTCTAGCTTCTAACGTTAAAGATATTTTTGCTTCTTTTTTTTTTTTTTTTTTTTTT
>VZQC01003368.1:484862-495815 GCA_009823505.1 Rhizomys pruinosus
ACCCGTGTCCCCCTCCCTACCCCCCACCCCATCAGAGCTCATGCATTCTGCCAAACAATGCAATGCTATTACTAACATAAAACTACCAAATGAAATTTCCTTACATTTCTTTTTAACCCATATAAAGTATTTTATATACATATATATTATTTGCTCTTTGAGAATTTCATCATGTATGCATTGTATTTTGATCAGATTCACCCTCCAACTCACCTATACTAAGTCGTTCTCAGATCCCTCTAAATGCCTCCCTCTCAACTTCATGTCTTCTCTTTAAAAAAAATAATAATTCATTGAGTTCAATTAGTACTACCCTCCTGTGCTTGGGTGTACAGTCATCCATTGAAACATGGACAGCCTTATAAGGTAGGTCTTAATAATACACAAACTGCTTCGTTTTAAAGACTTGAAATAAGTATTTCATGTCTGGTTATATCATCAATTAGATACATCATTTGAATAATTCGTTTTCAACTTTAAGGTTTTTTTTTTACTTTCTCATTTGTCATTCTGAAATTTTTATTGTTACTTTTAGTTACAGAGGAAATCATTAATTGTGACAAACAGGAGTTCTTAGTGACTCTCAAATAGTGAAATCTCCTAGAGCACTCGTGCTCAGATCCTCAAATCCTGGAATTTTCAGTTTGTGTTCCAGCCTTTAGATAGTGATCTAGGAGTAAACTTTTATAATAATTATATGCTGGTAGAAAATGGTTGAATTTAGATACTTGTCTGAAGTCAGCTCCTCTGTTTCAACCCCTTCTAATTTCTTTCCCATAAATTCTTATTATTTTTCTTCACATCCACTTAAATAATTTATTTTGTTTATTTCGTTATTTTTAAAAATTATTTATTTATTATTTTTTTATGTGTATGAGTGTACTGTCTGCATGTAGGTTGGTGCACCCGTGTCATGCAATCCTGCAGAGGTCAGAAGAGGGCGTTGGATTCCCCTGGAACTGGAGTTAAAGATCGTTCTTAGCCGCCATTTGAGTGCTTGGAATTGAACCTGGGTCCTCTGCAAGAGCAGTTGGCGTTCTTAACTGCTGAGCCATCTCTCCAGCCCCTAATTTCTTTATTTTTATGTTGAGTGTTTTTCCTGCTTGTATGTAAATGCATCTATACGTGCAGTGCCCATGGAGATCAGAAGAGGGCATCATATCCTCTGGAATTGGAGCCACTGATGGCTGTTAGCTGCCATGTGGATGCTAGAAACTGAACTTAGGTTCTCTGCAAGAGAAGCCAGTGTTCGAACGATCTCACTAGCTTTTGCTTAGATGACTTTAAATGATGATGGAATGCCATTTGGAAAGAAAACCACAGGATTGGAAAAAAGAGAAAGGAACTGGAGGCCATAGGATGTGTCTTATTCTATGAGACAAAGATTCTCACAGGAACTACTTCTTTAGAGCTTCTGCCTATACAAACCATTGGGCATATTATTTATTTCTAGAATCTATTCTGATTGGTCCATTCTTAAACTTATTTTTTATGGATTTTATTTATTTTTTATTGATGCTTTGTGTATTTCATACATCATTTTCCAATTCAGTTCAGGCATATATCCCCTTTCCTTCCCCCCACCCCACCCCTACCCATCCCAGATCATGCATTCTGCCATAATCTTTCTGCATCTTTCTCTGTTTTTTTTTTTGTTTTGTTTTCATTTTTTTAACAATAAGTGATAATTTGTGAGTACAAGCATCCTTCATGTAAAACCAATTTGCAAGCAGTTGTGCCCAAACCCACACAGCTCATGGGTCCCACCATCCAGCAGGGGGGGCTTGTATGTTCAATCAAGTTGATCAAATGAGTGTCCAGTCTATATTGTTGTAGTTTTCATCCTTCCCCAATCGCAGCCCGTACATGCTACCACGCCCCCTCTTCCACAGATTGGGTTTTCCCTAGGCTGAGAAAAGGGGCACAGGTGTATGAGAACAAAACAGTCTACTTTCTCTGGAGCTGTTGTCCTTCTTCTCTAGGCAATTCTGGCTGTGTTTCTTTCATGGGCTGACAGCTTGTCCAGGCATAACCTATCGATCCTACTAATGAAGTAAGCACAACGCTCAATAGATCATATGTATTTATACAGTATAATATAGAGCCTTTCGATCCTACTGATGAGCACAAGCAATTAGATAATAGGTATTTAAACAGTACGAAGTGTTATGGTAGGTGTACTTTGGTATAGACACAGAGTTTTGGATGGTATGTTAATCATGTTTAACATTTTCCTCTGTTAAGTATGACAGGGTCTTCTGTGGTTTTATAACATCTCCTAACTATTAGAGGATGTAAGCTTGTGGGGCATCAGCCATGGTTATTCCCTCCAAGAGAGAGCTAATAGCCAATTAGATATGGGATATACAGACATATGGCTGCCACGGCTGCACAGTATTTCCCAGCAGGTGAGGTGTAGCGGGGATGATGGGAGGAGTCTTGCTTGACTTCAGGAGACCTATTTACTATTGGTTTAGTGGCCTTTGGTAACACTCTCTGGCATTCCGAAGACCAACTGTACACTTGCAGTGTGGTCAGATATTTTTCCCATGTTTACATCAGGGCTTCAACAGCAGGGCCGTATCGCCTCTCTTCCGCAGATATCCCAGTTTGGATCAAAAATAAAATCCTAAAATAAAAAGGGGGATATAGATAAGATATGAAAACTTTTTGACAAAAAAACTTGCAATCCAAATCTTAAAACTAACTACGGGAAAGGATTTGTATGTTCCAACAGACCAGAGTATCACCAACTTAATGGCTGATAAGGAAATGATACAGCTTTGCGTGAGTTAGGATGTACCAGAAAGTGCAGCAGAAGGATTGACTCCTTGGGCATTGAAGGGAAGAAGTGCCTCAGATTGCTGCAGACAACATCAGGCCCCTCTGTGGAATCCTACTAGTACAATAATTTTTAATGAATCCTAATGAAGCTAACCTTCTAGGTGCCCCCGCAAAGGTTTATTGATTGATTTTTTAATAAGACCGTTTTATTTATTTTATTTTTTTGAAAAAAAATTTTTTTTCTGCATCTTTCTGTTTTTTGTTTTTTGTTTTTGTCCTGGTTCTTTCATTCCTTTTAATAAGTGATAATTTGTGAGCACAAAGCATCCTTCATGCAAACCAATGTGGCAAGCATTTGTGCCCAAACTCACACAGCTCATGGTTCCCAACCATCCAGTAGGGGGAGCTTGTATGTCCAATCAAATTGATCAAATGAGTGTCCATTCTATATTGTTGTAGTTTCACCATTCACACCTCAATCGCAGCCCTTACATTCCATCCATCCACCGCGCCCCCTCTTCCGCAGATGGTCCCCTAGCCTTAGAAAAAGGGCACAGTGGATGAGAAAGCAAAACAGTCTACTTTCCTCTACTTACTTTCTCTGCAGCTGTTGTCGTGGACTCTGATCAATTCTGGATGTTTACTTTCATGGCTTCCCAGCTTTTGCCACAAAGGTTTTAATACAAAGAGACTTTCTTAACTCCCCCCCATAGAATAAGGAGAAATATGATGATGATGAGGTCGTTCTCCAGCTGTAGATTGGAGCCAGCTGTTATAGAGGTATTCTCTTGTAAAATCAGTAAAACTGCCTTCTTTAATTGACTAATGGACATAGAAACTGTGAAAAGGATGATTCTCTATTCAGAACCAAATATAATGCTAAAGTCTCCTTAAGGTATGCACTTAAGCAAAATATATTAATACAGGAGCTCTGACATCAACAATGGATTATTCTACAAAGGAGATGTTGGCCAGGGATCCAAGCCCCCACAAAAGGTAAAGGCTCCTTGCCTCCAAACTTAAACTTATTTTTAATATCACCTCTGTTTGGAGGCATTAGATTTCACCTTCCAAGTCAATCCCTGGCTACATTGGGAAACTTTTCAAATAAAGATAATAAGAACAAACTTCACATGAAATGAAAAACTTCACAAGGAGCCTGCTGAAACAATCCAAACTGATTGCGTTTAGATCAGATAATTTTATCCAAGAAGATTAAATATAGTTGTTTTCTGGTGCAAGCTAATTAGTTTCTCCCTTGTGTCCATTGATAGAATACACATTTTTGTTTTCATAAAGACAACACAGTTTTCATGGTAATATGCCTCTGGCTCTGGCAGAGAACAAGAAAAGATGTTGCTGAAAATTGATTGCCTTGTTTACCGTCTTTAGATTGTAGAGTAAATTATGGAAGGTTTTCTTGCACTGTATAATTTAAGTGTATTTTACTTTTGAAGGTGGAAGGTGGACGGCACCAATCAAGGAAGTCAATAAAGGATTGAAATCTCTATGGAAAATATGCACACTTTTTAACAGTGTTTGGCGAGTAATGAGACATAGTGAGTTAGTCAAAGTTGAAAAACCATTTTGGAGCTAATAGCGATATTTCTGATAAATCAACACAAGATTGTTGAAGGTGAAGCCTGGAGGATTTTCTGATCACACCATTACAAGGGTGAGGTACCAGCAAGTTGTAAGAAGGATGGATTCTATCTGCTTGAGCTATTTGAGAGTTTCTGGTTTGCAGGTAAATCTAAACTGTCCTGACACAATGATGTAAAGAAACATTTAGTGTAACTATTTGGGACAAAATCAGAGAAACAGACAAAAACCCAAATAACATAAACTTGGGAGCAGATAGAAATGAGAGTCTTATTTTATCTTACATGAAGTTGTTAGGAGCATTTATTCCACTTCAAAATTTTAAAATTAATATAATTCAAATAACAAAATGTATGTTTATCCATCTTATAATTTATCTTTTTTTATTGTAACAAGATCTCACCATGTAGAACAAGCCGGCTTAGAATGCATAGAGATCAACTTGCCTCTGTTGTCTAAGTGCTGGGATTAAAGGCATGTGTCATCACAACTGGCCACTTTCATAATTTAAAATATGCTATATAACTATAAATATACCAGAAAAATCTGAAAGAGTACAAAGACAGTAGTGATTATGCATAAAAGAAAAAAGTACAGGAAGTGTTAAGTAAAATAAAAACTATGAATGATTAATGATTAAATGTATCTGTTTTATCATTAAATGTGAAAGAACAAAATAATCCATTAAAAACAATGCTTAAAGTTCCCTTCACCCCCCACAGTTCTTCTGTTTTCATATCCCAGATATTCTATTCTCATTTTTCTTTTTTTTGAATATTAAATGTGCTTTTATTCCTGGGGAAAATCTTGGATGTTTAGTTAGGGCAGACCTGAAGCTACTTGTTTTTTTTTTTTAATTTTATATTATTCCAAAATATGCATATATACACTCCACACATAAATCAAAATTACAAATTCTGAAAATAAACTATAGGTTGATTCCTAAACACATTTAGAGTCTCACATTTTGACAGTAAAGTTGCATGCAGATAAAAAGATGTGTAAATTTACATTCTTTTTTTAGAATATGAATACATATCTTCCATCCATATACGGTAATTATAATGTGTGAATACAAGTGGTAGGACAATTCTAGAGCCCATTAAGAGATTCACATTGGAATAACACAGTTGGTTTCAGATACAATGAAATATAATAATAAAGTTTTGCTCAATTGGCCTGCCAACTAGGGATTTGGTTTTAGCATCCACAAATGAGGGAAATCATTCACCTTTTCTTTCCTGGGACTGTGTTACTTCACTTAGCACAATTGCTTCAAGTTCCATCCTTTCATAAGCCACAGTAAGACCCTGTCATATTTAACAGGAAAAAAAATGTAGTTCGTGGATCAACATATCATCTAAACATATGTGTCTATACCAAAGTAACCTACCATAACTATTAACGCTGTTTAAGTACCTATATATCTAATTGCTTATGCTTCATTAGTAGGATTGAAAGGTTATTCCTGGACAGACTGTCAGCCCATGAAAGGAAACAGGCAGAATTGACCAGAATCCAAGACAACAGTTCCAGAGAGAGTGGACTGTTCTGCTTCTCATCCACCCGTGCCCCTTTTCTAAGCCCAGGGAATAATCTGCGGAAGAGGGGGCGTGGTAGAATGTAAGGGCTGCGATTGGGGTGAATGGGGAAACTACAGCAATGTAGTCTGGACCCTCATTTGATTAACCTGATTGAACATACAACCCCTCACTCCCCGCTGGAAGATGGGGCTGTGGGGGTTTGGGCACAACAGCCTGCAAATTGGTTTTACATGAAGGATGCTTGTACTCATGGATTATCACTTATAGCTAAAAAATGGAAAAAAAAAACTGAGAGAGGTATATGCAGGACAGTCATGGCAGAATGCATGATCTCGGTTGGGGTGGGGGTGGGGGGGAAGGGAAGGGGAGATATTCCTGAACTGAATTGGAAAATAATGTATGAAATGCACAAAGCATCAATAAAAAATGTTAAAAAAATAAACAGAACTTCAAAGATACTAGAATCTTGTTCAAACTTTCTTATGATCTACCCAAAATAAGAACTCATTCCTTTTAAAAGTTAACATTAGGTTACTTTTTCTATGTAGAAGCTATTTTTTAGCATTGCTTCTCTAAAAAATATAACATGATTACTTTGAAGAACTTTGTATAAGTTTGTAGGAAGCTTTCCTTTTGTAAGAAACAAGGACCATGTGGCCCTGCTAAGGGGAGGGGGACACAACACCTGCCAGCAGCTGCTGTAGGGAGCTGGCCTCTCGGCACAGAGACCAGCAGGCTACTTCCCATAGCCCAGCCTGGGTGGTGCTTCCAACTCAGGCCCTTAGCCTGGACCCAGGAGACACATGTTCCACACACGGCCGTGACTTCCCACCTGCCCAGAGACTGCTGAACCCTGGACAGGAATTTCAGGCTGATGGCTGATGGCCTATCTTCAGCTTATGTCCACTCACAACACCAGCTACTCAGATTGGTGGTCCGCACAGGGACCTCTTTCCAACCCACTGGCTACTCGAACGAAATGCAGGCCTACCTTGGCCTGTATGTGCGCAATAATTAATAAAAACGACAGCCGGAAATTCTGTGATGATGTTACTTGGAAATTCAAATTTACTCTTTGCTATAGCCCAGCCTGCTTTTATAAACCAAATGATGTCAGTTCCCAGGACCAATCATAGGGCCCCCAACTCAGCGCCACTGCACACCATTGTCCCACCCAGCATCACCCAGCTAGGCCACTTTGTTTGCTCCTCCTTGGGGCTGGGTCAGACTATGGGCCTCGGTACCCTGAGGCATGCTAGCTGAGAACTAGCCCCTAATTCAAACTGGATCTTCCTACATAAATTGGAGGATTTGAGATGGGACTGAATGCCAAACTCACACTACAGTGACAGTGACAAATTCCACATCATTGTTGAAGCTTGTCAGTAAAAGATAGTCAAAAATATAGTAGACATATAGAATTATGAATTTACATTCTAAAATGGGAACACAGCTATAGCACACAGGAGGGGACCACACTTTCGTGTTCACAGGACAAAACCACAGCTCAATCTCATAGGAGTCATGTGCCCCATTCTTAAGACCTCTTTTCTCTTCTCATAATGCCCTTTATAGTTTTACATCATATATCCACACTCATACATATACACATGCATATACATACATACATACATACATACATACATACATACATATTAAGGTCTAGTATCGGCATGTGAAAGAAAACAAGAGGTATTAGTTTCTTTATTGGTTATTTTGCTGATGTGATAATTTCATCCTCTCTGCATTTTCCTGTAAATAGCTTTATTTCATTTTTTCCTAATAGATGAATAAAATTCCATTGTGTATTTGTACCGCATTTTCTTTGTCCATTCATATATTGATGGATATGTAGGCTATTTCTATTTCCTTGCTACAGTGAATAATACAGAAATAAACATGGATGTACAGTTATCTTTGTGGTAGGACTCAGAGTCCTTTGGGTATAGATCCAAGATAGACATATAGTAGTTGTATTTTTAATTTTTTAATGAAACTTGTACACTGATGTCTATAATAGCTCCATAAATTGACACTCCCACAAGTGGGAGTGTTCTTCTTCTCTTACAACTTCACCAGCATTTCTTGTCATTTGTTTTCTTGATATTAGCCATTTTAATGTGAGGGAGATTAAATATCAAAATATTTTTAATATGAATTTCCCTGATGGGTAAGGGTATTGAACATTTTCAGTAATGCATACTGACATACTAGCTATTTGTATTTCTTCTTTTGATAACTGTCTGTTCATTTAATTCACCCATCTTCAGGGTGTTTAATATTTGCAGTTCTTTATATATTGTAGATGTTATCTCCTTGACTGATGCATAGCTGGCAAAGATTTTCCCCATTCTATAGGCTGCCTCTTCACTCTGATGACAGTTTACATTGCTATGTAGAAGATTTTTCATTTCAGATAATCCTATTTCTCAGTTCTTGGTACTTGTTTCCTGTGCTTTGGAGTCTTTTTCAGGATGACTTTGCTAGGCTGATATCTTGAAGCATTTTCCATGCTTTCTTCTTGTGCTTTCTAAATTTTGGGTTTTATACTAAGGCATTTTGATCCACTTGAACCGATTTTTGCTCACAGTGAGTTTTATACATTCTGATGTTTTCATCTTATTTAACTCCCTTTCAGTTTGAAGAACTGAAGACGTTCTTGTAGGACAGCTCTGGTAGAGGGATATGCTCTCTGCTTTTATTTGCCTAAGAATGTCTATCTCTCCATTTCTAAGATCAGCTTTGCAGAATACAATAATCTCAGTTGAATGTTTTTCCCTCATTAGACAAAACCCTTATTCTACTCTCTCTGATCAGGTGAATCGTCTCTTTATCTTTATCTATGTCTTTATAAAATGAGATGGAATTAGTTGAGTTAAATAGGACTGACTTAGGGATCTTTAATATCTTTGATTAGTGTTATTTTTAGATATTTTATGTTTTAGGCTATTGTGAATGGAAGGGTTTCCATGTATTCTTTCTGTGATTGCTTGTTGTTGATATATAGAAAGGCTGCTGACTTTTTAAAGTTAATTTTGTAACTTGCCACTTTGCTGAAAAATTGACCATTTCTCGCAGTTTTCTGGTATAATTTTTTTCAAAGCCAACTTTTTTTGAAACTCTGTGCATTTCATACAAAATTTTAAATCAAATCTAGACCCGTGCTCCCCTACCTGTCCCCCCACCCCACCAGAGCTCATGCATTCTGCAAAACATGTTTTTCATCTTTTTCTCAGTCTCTCTCAAAATTCTCGAAGCAGAAGTTTACTGTTTCGAACAGAAGTTCACTGTTTCAGTCAGTTCTTTGACCCAGTCTTTCTGTTGTTTTTTCTGGTATAGTTTTTAGAATCATTTACATATAACGTATTGTCTGCAAACAGTGTTAATTTGACCTCTTCTCTTCCAATTAGTTCTCTCTGATTTCCTTCTCTTGTCTTATTGCTCTAGCAAGAATTTCAAGCACTATATGAAAAAGGAATGGAGAGAGTGGACAACCTTGTCTGGTTCCTGATTTTAATTGGAATGCTTTCATCTTTTCTCAGTTTAGAATGATGTCAGCTGTAGGTTAGTTGTATATAGCTTCAATTAAGATGAGTTATGTTCCCTATAGACCATTTCCCTCTAGGACTTTTATCGTGCATGTATGTTGGATTTCATCAAAGGCCTTTCTGCATCTATTGAGATGACTCTGTGATTTTTGTCTTCAAGTCCATTTATACAATCATTATATTAATTGACATGTGCATTGCATCTCTGGAATAAAGCTGACTTGATCCTGGTGGATAATTTTTTTATGTTTGTCTATATGAGGTTTTCGAATATTTTGTTCAGAATCTTTGTGTCTATGTTCATTAAGGTTACGGGCCTATAGTATTCCTTATTTGTTGTGTCTTAATGGTTTTGGTATTAGAGTGATACTGGTTTCACAGAAGAAGTTTGGGAGTTCGCATTCTGTTTCTATCATTTTGAATAATTTAAGAAGTATTAGCCTTTAAAGAAAGAGCTATTGTCTAAAACAACATGGTACTGGCACAAAACATACATAGATCAATGGAACTGAATAGAAGACTCAAACATGAGCACACACAATTTCGGCCACCTGATATTTGACAAATGGACCAATAACACACAATGGAGCAAAGAAAGAATCTTTAACAGATGATGCTGGCAAAATTGGATTCCACCTATAGAAGAATGAAATTGGACCCTTACCTTTCGCCTTGCACAAAAGTCAACTCCAAATACATCAAAGACCTCAATATGAAACCTGAAACCCTGACACTGTAGGAATAATATAGGATATAGGTGTGGGGAAGATCTTTCTATATTAGACATCAATTGCTCAGGCATTAAGATCAACAAGTGGGGCCTCATTAAACTGAAAAGTTTCTGTACAGCAATGAAACAACCAAGGAAGTGAAGAGGAAACTTATTGAATGGGAGAAAAATCTTCACCTGCTACACATATGACAGAGGATGAATATCAAAGATATGCAAAAATCTCAAAAACAAAGAAACAAGAAAGTAAACAACACAATAAAAAGATGGGCTAAGGACGTGAAGAGTTTTCAAATGAAGAAAAAGTGGCTAAGAGACACCTTAAATGCAAAAAACTCCACCAGAAAACTCCTAGAAACGATTAACAGCTTCAGCAAAGTGGCAGGATACAAAATTAACCTTAGAAAATCAATGGCCTTTCTTTACACCAACAACAAGCAACTGGAGAAAGAATTCAAAGAGACCTTCCCACTCACAATAGCCTCAAAAACAATAAGATACCTAGGAACAAACCTAACCAAAGATACCAAAGACCTCTACAACAAAAATTTTAAACCCTTAAAGAAAGAAATTGAAGAAGACCTCAGAAGATGGAAAAACCTCCCATGCTCATGGATTGGGAAAATTAACATTGTAAAAATGTCCATTTTACCAAAACTCTTGTATAGATTTAATGCAATCCCAATCAAAATCCCCAAGAGTTTCTTCACAGGCTTGGAAACAAAAGTTCTTAAATTCATTTGGA
>VZQC01003370.1:28350-139645 GCA_009823505.1 Rhizomys pruinosus
ATGATTGTTAGCCACCATGTGGGTGCTTAGAGTCAAACCCATGTCCACTGCAAGAACAGTCAGTGCTCTTAACGGCCGAGTCTCGGGCCCTGTTTCTTTTTTTTAAAGAGGTTTATTTGTATGTGTGTATGTGTGTGCACGCGCACGCACATGCTTGCGTTCATGCGTGTGTGTGTGTGTGTGTGTGTGTGTGTGTGTGTACATGAATGCAGGTACCCACAAAGGCCAGAGGTATCAGATCTCCCTGGAGCTGGAGTTACAGGCAGTTGTGAGCTGTCATATGGGTGCTAGAAATCACACCTGGGTCTCCTGCAAGAGCAGGAAGTGCTCTTAACCATTGAGCCATCTCTCTAGTCCCTCCCTCCCTCCCTCCCTCCCTCCCTCCCTTCCTTCCTTCCTTCCTTCCTTCCTTCTTTCCTTTTCCCTCTCATGGTCTCCCTGCGGCCTTGACCGGCCTGGAACTCACTATGTGCCAAGCTGGCCCTGAACTCACAGAGATCTCAAAAAGACCAAAGAAAACAAAACAAAACAAAAAACCCCCAAACAACAACAACAACAACAACAACAACAAATAACTGTCTCAAAGACAAAAAAAATTGCCTCAGGTGAACTTGTTAGGCCGGGGCTGGGGCAAAAAGCCAAGATGGCATAGACCAGAAGGACCCTTCCTTCCTTTCCAGTCTGGAGCTTGCATTTGCCCACAAAAATCACCAGATGGAGTTCCAAGTTCCCAGGAGACTAGCAGACCTGACATCCACCTCCGGATCTGAGCCCCTGACCTGGCTTAATTGGACATCTCCCCTCCCCCCCTAAAAACCTCTCCCATGGGTTTGCCTCAGAGAGAGAGAGAGAGAGAGAGAGAGAGAGAGAGAGAGAGAGAGAGAGAGAGAGAGAGAAATTTCCTGGAATAAAAGCCTGTATTTCCTTTAATTCAGAATGATTTGGCCTTTATTTCTGTGTCAGATACTTCTTAGAACTGTTTGAAGCAGGGGCTGGAGAGATGGCCTAGCGATTAAGAGCGCCAACCACTCTTACAGAGGACCCGGGTTCGATCCCCAACACCCACATGGCGGCCGAGCCGTCTGAAACTCCAATTCCAGGAGAACTCCAGTTCCAGGGGAGTCCGACACCCTCTTCTGACCACGGCGTTGCATGTCACGGGTGCACAGACTTGCATGCAGAAAATACATTCATACACATATGGAAATAAATAAAAATAAAAAAAAAAACTGTTTGAAGCAAACCATTCTTATAATATAGTCTATAGCCCATCAACCTATTCCAAGAACATGGTTGATAGTTAAAGTCAATTTTTTTCTGTGAGCAGAAGGGGTTGAACCCAATGAATGCCTAGAGTATGGTGGGGAAGCATGTACTGCTTGCAGTGCCCCTTGAAGAAGACCAAGAGATTTAAATATTTAAAAATAAATGCAGTCTAGGGGATTAGCTCACTCCTTTAGCTCCCAGAATTTGGGAGATTGAAAGGAAGGAAGATTGCTTCATGTTGCAGAGCAGCTCTAGCTACATAGTGAGTTTCAGACCAGTCTAGGCTACAGAGTAGGACTCTGTCTTTTGAAGCTGAGGCAAGAGGATTACAAGTGTGAGGCCAGTTTGGACTATATAAAATTTGAGGCTAGCCTAGGCTACATAGTGACTTTTATCTCAAAGTAACAACAAAGATGGATTATTCATAAAACTCTTCAGTTTGTGGAGCTGGAAAGACAGCTCAATGGTTAAGAGCACTGGCTGCTCTTGCAGAGAGGACCTGGATTCAATTCCCAGCACCTACATTGCACAATACAGGTACACTTACATACATGCAGGCAATATACCAATACAGATAAAATAGAAAATAAGTCAGGCATGGTGGAGCACGCCTTTAATCCCAGCACTCAGGAGGCAAAGGCAGACAGATCTCTAGGAGTTCAAGGCCAGCCTACATGGTGAGTTCTAGGCCAGCTGGGGCTAACAAGAAGACCCTGTCTCAAAAAGACAAAAACAAACAAACAAACAAACAAACAAACAAACCTGGCTAAGATGTTTTGCATAGTAAGCCTCCGCTGCTGTCATTCCCATGGCAATCTATGCTCAAGGCACATCTAGTTTATTTAGCCTTTTCTCTTCCATAGAAGGGTTGAAGAGGCTTGTGAAAACTCACAGGAGAGGATGAAGCATGCAGTCAGAGTATCAGGCAGCAGAAGGTACAGGAATGCCTGTGAGACATATGAGCTAGTCGACATGACCTCTACCCACAGGCTCTTTCGATCTGTGAGTGTTTTGGGCGGAGGAATGCTGGGAAGTGCAGGGGAAGGTTACTCCACGAACGTGTGTAATCTCCAGCTGCAAGGGTTGCCACACTGCTTATGTCATATGTACCTTCACCTGTGGTCAGCCATGGGCTCAAAGAATGGAGTAAGACTGTTTTGAAGAGAAAAGAGGCAGAGTTGGTGCATCTGAGAATGAACTCAAGTCACAAGCCCTAGGTTTGAGCCCTTGTCTACCACTTGCTAATCCAGGGGAAATACCTAGGCTCTCCAGGCTTCTGCTTTTCCACCAATAAAATAAGGACAATTGTAGAAACTGTAGGATTATATGAGGTGCTCAATGCAGGGCCTGGTTCAGTAAGTATGCTATCAGTATCTGCAGCTCTTCTTTCCAGAATTATCTTTTGGAGGTGTCCATGCCAAATCCGGCTTGGTCATCGTTGCATCTCTAGCCCCTAGCAGAGCACGGGGCACCTAGTGGGTGTTGAGTGTATTGGATTGTGTAATTGTTTTTCCTGTTTGGCATGCCCTGTGCCACACTCTCTCATGGTGACAGGTGACAAAGTTGAGAAGCATGAGCTCAGGCTGGTTGAAGGTGTTGCTCGCTAGGTAACACCCAGAGACTGCATACTCACGAGAGTGATGAAACTTGAGCTGTGGAATCTGCTTGACTGGGACTGTCCAGGTCAGAGGCCTCAGTGGCCTCTCCCATGCTCTTCCTCACATCTTCTCTCTTCAAAGAAATGAGACTTACACTATCCCTGCCCACTCCAGAAAAATATGGCATGAGGGGAGGAGGGCGGAGAGAGGTTAATCAATAGGTTATGGTTAGAAGCAAGGAGCTCTGGGTGGGTGTTACCGCACAAAATGGTGATGATGGGTGATACACACATGGTCTCTACAACTTGAAAAGCAAGGATTTGGGGCTATTCCACAGCAAAGAAATAATAAAAGATGGGGCTGGAGAGATGGCCTAGCGGTTAAGAGCATGGACCGCTCTTACAGAGGACCCAGGTTCGATCCCCAGCACCCACATGGCGGCCGAGAAACATCTGAAACTCCAATTCCAGGAGAACTCCAGTTCCAGGGGAATCCGACACCCTCTTCTGACCTCCGCAGCATTGCACAACACGGGTGCACAAACTTGCATCCAGACAGTACATTCATACACTTAAAGAAATAAAAAAATTTAAAAAAAAAGAAATGATAAAAGTTTAAGATGAATACGTTTAACTTGATTTAATCATTATGCAATGTACACAAGTATTTGAACATTTCATGGCAACTCATTTATGTACATAACTTTTAATGTGTTATATGTCACTTGAAAATTAGAAAAAGAAAAAGCACATACCATATGTCACATACCATATTGATAGAATAAAGGAACTTTAAAAGTATTTTTGTTTTGCCAGGCATGGCGATGCAGGCTTTTAGTCCCAGCACTCAGGAGGCAGAGGCAGGCAGATCTCTGTGAGTTCAAGATCAGCTTGGTCTATATAGTGAGTTCCAGGCTAGCACTGGGTTACTACAGGGACACTCTGTCTCAAAAAGACCCAAAATATTTTTGTTTGTACTTGGTGTATTAGTGTTTTGCATGCATGTATATAAGTGCACCCATGCATACAGTGCTCATGGAAGCCAGAAGAGGGGGGTGGATCATCTGGAACTTGAGGTACAGGTGGTTGTTAGCCGCCATGTGGGTTCTGGGAACCAAATCTGGTTCCCACGAGCTGCAAGGGCAGCTAGTGCACTTAATCTCTGAGCCATCTCAACAGCCCTAGGCGGGGAGAATGGAAACAACAGAAAAGGATGTAAAACAACAGATCNTGAGTTCCAGGACAGCTGGGGCTACAAGGAGACACTGTCTTGAGAAAAAAAAAAAAAGATTTAATCTTACCCCAGTAATACTGGCTATGATCAAAAAAAAAGAGGGGATGAAGATGTGGCGTAACGGTTAAAAGCACTGACTGCTCTTGCAGAGGACCTGGGTTCGATCCCCAGCACCCACATGACGGCTGAGAACCATCTTTGACTCCAGTTCCAGGGGAATCCGACACCCTCTTCTGACCTCCATGGCATTGCATGACATGTGCATGGTGGCATGTCTTGTAATCACCTTGGAGGCTGAGGAAGGTGATTACCAAGTTTGAAACCAGCCTTGGGCTTCATAATGAGCTCAAGTCCAGAAAAAAGAAAAAGCAAATATAGCAAGAAAACAGAAATAAGAAAAGTAGGGATGGAGATAGCTCAGTGGATAAAGGTGTCTGCTGCCAATCCTGAGGACCTGAGCTCAATCCTGGGGACCTACATGGTTGAAGGAGATAATCAACTCCTAAAAGCTGTCCCCTGACCTCCACACACATGCATACAGAGAAAATACATTATATAAAGTAATAATAGGTGAATTAAAAAAAATACAAGAAGACCATATGATAAACCAGTCAACAAATAATGTTTGTGATAATGTATGTTGAAACAGGACAATTCTCATGATATACTGCTTTAAAGAATCAAGATATGGGAGCCAGTGAGATGGCTCAGTGAGTAGAGCTCAGCTAAACCTGCTGACCTGAGTTCAATCCCCAAGACCCACGTGGTCGAAGGAGAGAACCAACTGCCCAAGTTGTCCTCTGACATCCACATGTACATGGTGTCACAAGTGCCCACGCACATAACCAGCACACACATACAAATAAGTAAATGTAACATAAGAGCTAGGACATGCCAAGCATGGTGCTATACCCCTTTGAGCCCAGCACTCAGGAGACTGAGGCAGGCAGATCTCTGTGAGTTCAAGGTCAGCCTGGTCAACATAGTTCCAGGCTAGCTGAGACTAAAAGGGAGACTCTGTCTCAAAAAAGATCAAAAAAGAAAAAAAGAGTTAGGACACAAGGTGTGAGGAAATGACTCTGTTGCAGAGAACTGGAGTTTGTTAACAACACCCAAACAAAAGCTGGGTGCAGGCCCAGTGTGGTGGCGCACACCTTTAATCCTAGCACTTAGGAGGCAGAGGCAGGCGGATTTCTGTGAGTTCAAGGCCATCTTGGTCTACAGAGCGAGTTCCAGGACAGCTGGGGCTATAGGGNACTCCTCAGGAGAATGACCCATTGCTGGTTATAAAGGTTTCTTCCATTACCTATTGTAAAACCAATAAAGATTTTACAATAATATGTAGCTCTGAATAAAATTTTCTTTTACACTTTTTATGCCCATATGTTAATTAAGGAGTGGATATATATGCCCCCTGAGAAATTCTTACCATTGCACCTGGCTGTTTTGTAGTCAAGGAACAATTCCATTACCATCATAATTTGTTTCCTTTTCATATAAAAAGGAGAGGTAAAAAGGTTTTCTTATCAAAACATAACAGCAACTTGGAAAATAAACTTCATTAGGACATATTATAAACAGTTGTTTTAAATATAGAGTTGTTTGGTGCCTGTGGCTCAGGCAGTCTGAAATTTTCTTCCTCTTGATGTGTAGATGGGCCAGCTTCTCTGCTGGTATTTCTTGGTCCATCCTGTACATTACAAAGCTGTACATTTTTCAGGCATTTAAATTCGTATTTTTAATTTTTTTATCTCCTCCTCATGGTTATATTGGTATTTTAAACCGAAGGAACATGCAAATATTTTCTGGTAGTTAGTTTTAAGATTTCAAAATTGGGAATGTATCAAAAGGTTTGGAACAAAGAGTTTTCTATTTGACTATCCATATCCCATTTTTGTTTTTAAAATTTCTGTATTTTGACCTACAGATGTTTGGAAGACAGTTGTATTACATATATCTATAGACAGGAACCAAGGTGCAATGGTCCAGTAAGTGCATTTAAATGGTCTATATTTTGGCCTGTATATCTTGTAGGCAAAAGTAATGTCACAGGTAATGCTGGAAAATGCAGGAAAAAATATAGAAAACATTTGTGTACATCTAATCCCAAAGTTGTTAGTGGAAATCTTGTACATTGGGTGCCAATTGATGGTTTGCACCATGCCTGAAAGATCAAGGGGAGCAGAAGACAGGAGGGGGGAGAAGGTGCCAACAGCTTCTCCTCGTAGCTGATGCTAGAATGCAAAGTGTCAGTGTGGCTGTGGAAGATTTCCAGAACCCAGCCCAGATAATTTGTCCCAGACATGGGCTATTGGCTTTAGGCATTGGCCACTGCCCTGCTGTGGCTGAAGAAAGAGCAGGGCTCACCATGAGTTCAGCTCTGAAACTTCCGTGTCACTGGATGCTCTGGGTTCCTCTGCTTCCTCTAGTCAATACAGAAAAATGTCCTACATTTCAGAGTTCACCTGTGAAAGTAGCCAAAGCCCTGCCCCCCCAACCACACCATCATTCTTCATAAATTCTGTTTCCAAGTCCTGATTCTTCTAGGTCTACACTTTTTCCTTTCGCTTCAACTTTTACAGTTTTTTGACAGTCCCATTCTTGTTGAGGAGCTTTAGGATGCAATCTTTATGATCTAAAACCTTAAGCATGGAATCTCTGGCCTCACGAACGTGTCCATCACCAGTTTGCACCTCTCAATTTTCCCCTGCATTAGCTCATTTATTTGATGCAGATCACTGTCAGTTGCTGACTTTTTCTTTGGAATAATCACTTCCTGTAGATTTGTAACTCTTTATTTATTTTTTAATATATATTTTGTACAAGATTATTAAATCTAGACCCGTGTTCCCTAGATTGGTAACTCTTTCATAAACATCATGTTCTAGGTTTGTCAGCTGTAGTAACTGATCAGCACAGAAGTGGACTTTCCTGCGTTGTGAACCACAGGACACTCCTTTCTGATTACCTATTTTCTGTATCATAGCTTTCTGCTCTTCTTTGATCCGGAGGTCACTGTATCTCTGAGAGTAGTGGTAAGCAGCTTTCCAGGAGTTCTGATAATGATGAATTAAAGTAATGGGAGGTCTGGGCCACACTGGGACATACCTCACACCTTCTTCATCAATATATTCTTTGGGAGGAGACTTGCACTTCTTGGCCTTCACCAAAAGACTTTTAGCAAAAGACTTTTGGTCATCAGTGCTATTTGTATGCCCTTCTTTCCCACATCTTCTGTTGAGATGATGTGCTGCTGGTTTTGTGGCTTTTTCCTTGAGGAGGCACCAGGTGGTAGGTCCCTTGTAGGCATAGCCATGTTGTTTGCTAGCCAAGCAAGGGATGGAGACACCGTTTTGGTAGCAGATGAGGAACTACAGAAACAGGTCTCATGATGTGCACTGGTTCCACTTCTTCTTCTTTCACTTTGCTCTCAGGAACAGGAGGCCCCAGAACACTGGAAAGACTGCAGTATGAGCTGTGATGGCAGAGTGTGGAGCCTGATCTAAAATTGGGTACTGTCGTATACTGGACAGGGAACTTGTGATGGGGATGTAGGTGTGTGCAGCCAGTGGTTATGCAGAATGTAGCTAAGTTGGCAGAAAGTACTGGAACCTAACAGGATCTGATGGTCCATTTTTCTTCAGATTTCCATGGCCACAGTATTTGGAGAGGCCATATGTCCTGATATGGGAATCAGGCTGCTCCTGGTCACAGCAGTGGCATGGGATGAAGGGGAAGGCATTATCATGGTAACCATTGTACTTTTGGGAGCTTGTGTGTGCCATACAGATCCAGCTGTGTTGCTGAAGGAAGGGAGTTGGTTGTCAAAATAGGTGTTACTGTAGCAGCAGCCACTGGTGCGCCAGTACTGCAGATGGTTTTCTGAGCAATTGTGTGGAGCTGCTGCTTTGGTGTCCCTAATGCAGGATGAGAAGGTAGTGTGATCCTTGTTGTTACATCATGGGACTGGGCAGCATGCTTGCTACTAATGGCTGCAGATGGTGGATGCTGAATAGATAAAGTGGGCCGACTCAGCATTGAGTCAGTGGCATGTGCTGCTGTGGTAGTGATAACAGGAAACAGATCTGGTGTGTGCTGAGATCAGTATTACAGGTCATATCACAGGTGGACGAGACTGGTTTGGTGGTGAATGTGGTGCTGCCTGCTGGCTGTGCCATAGCAGCATTTGGCAACTGTGAAGTTGGCTCAGGAATGTGGTTACTTTAGAACTGGTCATCACAGCTGCAGCAGCTGCACCTCAAGGTAAATAGGAAGCTCCAATGTCAACAGGGGGTCCTGGATCATTGCTGTGGATAATGGACATCTGAATATTTGTGGTCATAATATGATGCAGGTTGCTGGGATGTCCCTACTGTCCACTGATTATTGCCCCAGGAATGGCTGAAGCTTGAGGGAGGCTGCTCTCCATGGTAACAGTAACTTGTCCTGGAACCTTGGGGGGAAGCGACAAGGTAGAAGGTGGGGCAGGAGCAATGGGACAGCTAGGCCTGCTGGGTTTCAGGGGTGGCTTCCTAAGTCCTTCAGAAATAGAGAGTGGCACTGCTGGCATTAGGTGTGCTGGTGGGGCTGTCACTGAGACAGTAGTGGCTGACACGAGGCATGGTGTGCAGGCAGTATCTGTACCTGTGGATAGGGCCTTACTGCAACTGGCCCCTGCTTCTCTTCTCTGGGTGGCAGGGAGCTGCTAGGGTCCACATGCTCCCTGTCACCAACATTGGCATATTGGCCAGACTCATCGTTAACTGTGGCAACTGGGTTTATCAACCCAGCAGAACCCCTGTTTGCGATCTGTGAAGGTGTCTGGCTTAGCCCAGTGGAAGGGTTACTAACCTAGGAAACTGCTGAGAAACTCATTTCCTTGTGCTTCCCCCCTCCTTCTTCCATCTCTCCAGCCTGAGGTATCATAAAGGCCCAGGTTATTGGGAGCCTAGAGAACACAGATGGGGCTCTATTTGGAATGCAGGCCTAGGGGCACAACTGTCCAGCTGGCCTACCACACTCACCCCATGGCGTGGCCACCACTGGGCTCCCAGTCCACCTCCCTGCCTGCCCATTGGCAGGAGGCACTAGAGGCTCAGCACCAATAAGCAGGGTGCCTAGGAGGTCTGGACCTGCCCCGCCCACCTGATGATTGCAAACCAATGCAATCCCAGTATCTCTGAGGGCAGGAGGTGAGAGCCTAAACCCCAAGGGCTCTTTATTAACATCTTAATACTATGAAAACCTGTTTGCATATTTGTTTCAGGTGTGAAGGGGTGTAACCAGTAGGTGGCAGCGTATACTCATTAAGATGTCCAACAAAACTTTTATTATTTTTAATAGACAATCAACAGATTGCTGAAATTGAATTATGTGTTGGCTGTTTAATTAAAAACCTGTGTCTGAAAGGAAGGGCCAATTCCAACTCAGAGGCAGTTTTTTACTGGTTTTATGGCTGTTAATATAAAAAATATATTTGGAACATAAGTACACACCCATACACACATGTCCAAGCACACATACATACACCCATATGAATAAAGAAAAAATTAAGTTGTCTTGTAAGAGAAGTCACATTATTGTTTAATGTTCAATGAGAAACAACAAAATTATTTTTTAATTTTTCATAGAGTTATTTTACATAATTAGAATAATATATGTGCTAGTAACACACAAAACAGCTGAGATCATATGCCATCCTTAGGCCCATTCCCAACCATTTGCTGTAATTAATATCCCTAAAGTCTACTCCTGTCCTCTTCCCTAGCCTGTCACTATTGGTTAACTATCCCTAGGCTGCCCCTTTGCTAGATCTAATTGTCCCTGTCCTATTCACAGAGACAAAGATTAGGAAGGTTGCCCCAAAGTAGATAAGTCACAGTTCTTTGTAGTCTTAGACTGATTTATCTTGTCTTATTATTAAGGTCTGTTTGAATAATGATAATTATCACTAACAATAATCACAATAATTATAACTATTATAATAATTATAATGTTCATAATCATAACTATTATTGATGATTATTAATAACTATTATTAGTTACAATTATTATCATCAATAATAATCATTAATAATAAGCAATAATAACAATCAACAAGAATTTATCATTAGTACTGAATCATTATTTATTATAGTAATTATAATCAATAATAAAAAATAATTAACAATAATTTTAACTAACCAATAGCATACCAATCATAATAAACAGTAATCTGTTTTTGTTTCTAAAATGAGAAATTAAAAGACTGTGCTACTTTAAGTAAAATTCCAAAGACAGTTTAAATTAAATTCAGGATGATTTAGATAAATTGTTATTAAGGCACCATGGGCTCAATTCCACCACTGGTATGCACACAGCTGGCCGTCAGGGGGCGCCAGAGACAAGCCACCTGTAATCAGGAATCCTGTGGGAAATCGTCTTTAAGGTGAAACACCAGCCACCTCTGATTCTTTTAAATGGCTCTAATCTCTTTAGCAACTATAGACTCTTGTTCCTAAATTTAAATGTGCTCCTTTTCTGCCAAAACTGCTGTTTTATCTAATTTTTTTTATTTGAGGGGAATTTCATATTGTATTTGGAATATTTCCACACCTCCCAACCCTTTTCCAAGTCCTCCCATGTCCCTCCACTCTCCTCCCAATTTCCTTATCTAATTGTTGCTTATATTTTCTTATTGAATGTATTTGCATTATAGGCACACATTTATAAATTATACATATGGAGACATACGTAATACATTGCATGGATTTTGTTGCGCTCATGTGTACCAGGGCTTTAGGCCTGCCCACTTGGGATAAGATAACCAATCAAGGAGTTAGTCCGCGAAAATGATTCTCCCTCCCTCACATCACTGATATGCCTGGACCCCTTTATGTTGACCCACAAATTTCTCCATCCACTTTGGCACTGCAACTGTTTTTGCATTATGCAGATCTCGTTAGATTGCTTTACTGTGGAGTGGAGTTTCACTGGTGGAGCTCCCCTATAATGTCCCCATTCTCACTGTAAATCCTACTGAAACAGCAAGGAATACCATGCTACAGCAAGAACCCTGGCCTGCCTTGACCTTTCCTCTGCCATAATAACTGTCTCACCCCACTTATACTCCATTTTGGGCAGTCTAAGCCATGATAAAAATAAGAATTTCTTTGCCAGAATGGAACACACAAGCCTCCTATTCTGATTCCCTACAGTCTTCATTTCCACGTGAAAAAAACGTGAATGCAGTTTTTAGCATCTGCATTCCTATCTCCATATTGGTCTTCTAAACCCTCAATAGAACCAACCATTAAGTCTGTATCTTACAACTTTGAAAACCTTGCTAGAGCTTGGACAGCTGGGGCTACAGGGAACTCTGTCTAAACACTTCTCTATTTACCCCTTGTTTGACATCAGTTTTCTAATGTTCTGTCTGCAGGGCTACTTGAACACATTGAAAAGCAAAATCATTTTCACTTTTAAAGAGCTAGAATTAGCTAAAACAACCAAATTATTATTGTCCACAGCAAGTTTCATAACACCATAAGAGAATACCACTAGTAACACTTTTCAATTATTCAAAAGGACCTTTATTAAGCTTACATAATGGCAGATTTCACAGTACTATAGCATAGTTGTTCTTAGCTAAAGTCACAACCACATTTTAACATTCACAATGATCAGCATCTTCATTACTAATATAATTTACAAGGCTTATGAATAAAGAGAAACACAAAAATCTCAAGTTTAAGAAAATAAAAAATATCTAGGCCTATGTATATTAATAATAAAACCATTTCTTCTAGGTAAAATAAAACATAAAGGCATACAAATGGATATTTAATTTTCTAAATAGCCTGGGAAGAAAACTTAACAGAACTTAACAGCATTGTGCTGTTCCTTTCTATCTTCCTCACTCTCTCTTTGTACAGTCACAGCTTATGTCAGTAGCTTTACTAGTCACTTTTCCAAAACTCAACTAAAGTTTGATTCCTTGGAGAGTATGCACAGCATTAAGCAAAGACCTTTACTTCAAACGAGTAAAGATTTTTTTGGTCACCCTTGGATAATATTTGGTTCCAATTAGACTCTCATAGTTTCTCTTTTACAGCACTCTGTTGGATAAGTGTTGATACAATACAGGCATCTTTCCTTCCATGGGTGGGCTGGCTACTGGGTATCCGGCCAGTCCACAGGTGTACAGATGCTCTCAGGTGCTGTTGTTCTTATGCATACTCAAAACACTAGGTGACTCCTCCTGTACAGGGTTCAGGAAACTGCCTATGGGGGGTAGCACAGAGGGTGGTAACACACAATCTCATAAGAGTGAGCTGTTACTGACCACTTCATGGAACCTGGGGTCTTCAAAGTCCCTTCTGCTGTTGGTCCCATGATGCTCTGTGTGTCGAGGGCCACCATGCTGGGCTTAAGGCTTTGTGGAAGGGGCTCTTTGAACTCAGCTGTGGTACTGTTAGCATTCTGATGGCAGAAATAGTCTCTTCCTTGTGGCGCCCACAAGCCATAACACTTCAGGGGGTTCTCAATTGAACTGTTGCCATTATTGCTGCTGAAGGGAGACCAAGAAGGGCCAGTTGTCAGGGGCTCCAGCTTCTGATCTGGTCACTTCACCTCATCCACAGAAGCAGACATGCCAACTTTGGAATACAGCTCTGGCTGCTGTTGGGTGGTGGCTCTGAGGACCCCTATGCAGGGCTGTGGCCTGTATGACTTAAGGTTACCAGGGGATAAAGTATGGAGTCAGATCATGAAAACCGGGGAGCTTTGCTTGGTACCTTCTCTGGTGGCAGGGACTTGGGTGTCAGGAAGGCAGCCTGAGCCTGGTGCTTCTTCCAGCCTGCCAAGAGTGGCAGGGCAGGAGGACAGCTGGTCTTCTGGCTCCTTAGCTCAGACTTGCTCTTGCAGTTCTGCAGCATGTCAGGGGTGAACTTGTGATGCAATCTCTGGGACATTATAACTTCCTGAGAAAAGGTCTCAAAAGTACAATAGGAGCAGGTGATAGTTGGAATGTGACTTATTTTCAGAGCGATAGAGGGACATGTTTGAAGAGTTCCAAGGGGCAGAGTCAAAAGTCTATCCTGGCAGTCAGAGCTGGGCTTGTACTTGCAGTCCTCCCTCTCCATGCTGGCTCTCTGGCCACCTGCCAGAGACCCGGCTCCTGATTTACAGGCAGGGCTTCTGGCCTGAGTCTCATCTGCTAGTCTCATTTTCCATATGTCCATCCAAGCAAGGCCAGGATACTTGCTCAATTTCTCGCTATAATCAGTTGCATTTTTACAGAAATCCTCAGGTTCATTGTCTCCTGGTGAGAGGCCAGCACCACTCCAAACACTCTGAACACTCTGGAAGACAGAAGGCATCTCCCTAGGCTGCTTTGCAGGGGGCCTGACTTGGACATCTTTGGCACCATACAAAACTCTCTTTAAATTTCTGGTCTGCACACTGTCAATTAGCAGAGCATCTTCCATGTCCTGGTTTTGACCATCACTCTTGACCTCTGTGGCAACATCCACAGGATGCTTGTCTTTGTGGTGTCTCTTCAAGTGATACCTCAGAGAAGACTTGTGGGCTGCTGAATAGTCACAGAAGTCGCAGTTGTACAGTTTTTCACCTGTATGAGTTCTGAGATGAATACGGAGGTAGGAATTGGAGTGGAAACACTTGCCACAGTAACTACACTCTCTTGAGGACTTTGGCTGCTTTTGCTTTCCTCCAACAGCATTTTTATCCAAATTGAGACCATTAGGACAAACTTCTTGCTCCAAGACTGCACTTACTTCCTCTTTGGTGGTGAGTTCTGGAAAACAGGTCCCTGGCTGCCTCCCATCCACAGACATAGTGGGTGATGGGGCTCCAGCCCTCTTGTACTTCTTGTGCACCCTGGAGTGCAGGACCAGCTGGTGGTGAGATCTGAAGGCTTTGCAGCACTCAGAGCACTGGGTGGGCTTCTTCTTGGTACTGGGCAACTTGGGATCTCTATCCATAGAAGGCACTTTACCCTCGGGGTGTCTAGACTTCTCTGCATCTTCAGAGATGTCAGAACAACTGTTTCTATAGGTTTTGGACTTTCCAGGACTTTCTGACTTCCTCCTGATACATAATTCTCCAAGCTCCTCTTTCTCTGAACATGAATTGTCCTTGTCACACATTCTTTTTTGGCTCGATGCTTTCAGCCATTGTTTGGCAATGGCAACGTTTCCTGCGGTAGCCAGCTGCCATGCCTGGTAGGTGGTAACTGGGTCCAACTGAGGTATCCAGGTGATGGGTCTGCTTGTGGTCTCTGCCTGAGATTTGAGTCTCAAGTTCAAATACTGCAGCAACTCTTCCTTAGGAAACTCCATTCCTCGTTCTTTAATTAACTAATGGGCATAAGAACAGTAAAAGAAATTTTATTTAGAGTTATTGTAAAATATTTAAAGGCTTTATAGTTAAGCAAAATGTGTTAACAGAAGAAAGCTTTATTACCAGCAATGGGTCATTCTCCTGTGCAGTGTTGCCTGGGGGCTAGTGCTCCCCCCAAACAAAGGCCATTTCTCTACAAGTTGGGGTATACACAAGTGGGAATTATGACCCTGCTACTAAAGACCTGATGTGAGCACAAAATGACATAGAAACCACACTTGCAAGTGAACAGTAAGTCTCTGGAATGCCAGAGAGCATTACCAAAGGCCACAGGACAGAAAAAATTCATCTCATTTAGTCAAGCAAGACTCAAGTACTCCACAGCTGCCTGGGAGAAACATGCAGCCAGTGGCAGCCAAAAATTTAGTGTACCTTAATTCTAATTGTCTATTAGCCTATTCCTATGGAGGAATAAGATATGGATGGTATTAAAGGTTATAAACCTCTAGTAACTAAGAAACAGTATGAGAAAGCTCTAATTCCTAGACTAATATACCATTTACACATTTCTACCTGTGTCCACAGAGTAACTTGTCAAGATGATCAATGCCATTTAAATGCCTGTTCCTCTCACTGGTTGTGTTTTGTTAGTAGGATTAGAAAAGGAGGCCCCTGGATTGACTGCCAACCTGTGGAAAGAAAAGCCTGGACAAAGCTGAGACCAAAGTGTCACTTAAAATTGGACTGATTTTGCATCTCACCTACTCTCGCACCTTTACCCAAACCCTACGGATCACTTAGGAAGAGGTGGGCAAGTTAGAATGTAAGGGCTGAGGAGATGGGGATAATTCCTGAGATCTCAACAAATATGGACTGGACTCTTATTTGATCAGCATGCTTCTGCATAGAAGCCTCCCTAGTTAAAATATGGAGCCCTTGGGTTGTTCAAACTTTGAGCATAGATACTTACTATTTGGTTTTGCATGACTGTTGCTCACATTCATTGCTTATGTTTGACAATTGGTTCACTCCATGGTTGGGGTCTGGGGATATTAATTGGCTTTTGTGTAAAAAATAAAAATCTCAGGTCTGACCTGCCCCCTGCACTTGACACAAGCTTGAGCAGCTGGCTATTCAGAGCTCAGGTTTCTTTGTGATGTTATCCTCTCCCATGTGTTCACCTGCTTCTCAAAAAAAAAAAAAAAAGAAATTAAAAGGGTGAGATGTGGGAAAATTCCATAAAGTTAGGTATGAATGGGTGAGCATTCTAATCAGTGTCACCTAGTGCATAAGTGGGGCTCATGGGCATGGCCATGGGGTGGAAGGTGGTGATGCATAGCTCTGAGATTTGGCCCCGGGAAATTTAATCACACTGGCTATAAAACCCCGCAATTTTTGAATAAATGCTCTCTCTTTATATGGATACTTCACCATGCATCCATGTGCTGTGGTCTCCCACATGTGTTTTCTACATGGATCACTGGGGGATTAAATGGGAGGCTATACAAGATATTTGGTCCATTTTATAGCAATAACAACAACAAAAATTGTTTGAAAACTCCAATAAAAGAAAGAGGAAAGTATTCTCAATATAGACAGTTTCTCTGACATGTTCAGGGTCTTGAGTTAAATATTAAAATTTATTTAAATACTTGAGTAGCCACATAGTATAAAGATGTTACCCCATTTCACCAAGCTGCAATAAATACCCAAGGGTTCAATCAATGGCTATATCATGCCCCCTCTCCAACTATGCTGCAATTTGGGCTGCCTTGATCTTTTGACCTGGGGGATGTGAGCCAAATAAAACCTTCCATCTGAAAATTTGTTTTGTCAAAGTGTTTTGTCACAGCAATTGAAAGGAAACTAGAATAGTCAGGTTATATGTGTATATATTTGTGAAAAAGGAGGGCCAGTTGTCAAGGGCTCCAGCTTCTGCTCTGGTCGCTTCACCTCATCCACAACAGCAGACATGCCACCTTTGGGCAACAGCTCTGGCTGCTGTTGGGTGGTGGCTCTGAGGCCCCCTGTGCAGGGCTGTGGGCTGTAAAACTTAATATTACCAGGGGCTAAAGTACTGGACTCAGGTCCTGAAAACTGGGGAGCTTTGCTGGGTACCTTCTCTGGTGGCAGGGACTTGGGTGTCGGGAAGGCAGCCTAGGCCCAGAGCTTCTTCCACCCTGCCAAGGGTGGCAGGGCAGGAGGACAGCTGGTTTTCTGGATCCTTAGCTCAGACTTGCTCTTGCAGTTCTGCAGCATGTCAGGGGTGAACTTGTGATGCAATCTCTGGGACATTATAACTTCCTGAGTAAAGGTCTTCAAAGTACAATAGAAGCAGGCGATAGCTGGGATGTGACTTGTTTTCAGAGAGACAGAGGGACATGTCTGAAGAGTTCCAAGGGGCAGAGTCAAAAGTCTATCCTGGCAGTCAGAACTGGGCTTGTACTTAAAGTCCTCCCTCTCCATGCTGACTCTCTGGCCACCTTCCAGAGACCTGGCTCCTTCTGCCTTACAGGCTGGGCTGCTGGCCTGAGTCTCATCTGCTGGTCTCATTTTCAATATGTCGAGCCAAGCAGGGCCAGGATACTTGCTCAATTTCTCCCTATAATCAGTTGCATTTTTACAGAAATCCTTAGGTTCACTGTCTCCTGGTGAGAGGCCAGCACCACTCAGAACACTCGGGAAGACAGAAGGCATCTCCCTAGGCTGCTTGGCCGGGGGGCTGCCTTGGACATCTTTGGCACCATCCAAAACTCTCTTTAAATTTCTGGTCTGTACACTGTCGGTTAGCAGGGCATCTTCCATGTCCTGGTTTTGACCATCACTCTTGACCTCCATGGCAACATCCACAGGATGCTTGTTGTTGTGGTGTCTCTTCAAGTGATACCTCATAGAAGACTTCTGGGCTGCTGAATAGTCACAGAAGTAGCAGTTGTACAGTTTTTTGCCTGTATGAGTTCTGAGATGAATACAGAGGTAGGAATTGGAATGGAAACACTTGCCACAGTAACTACACTCTCTTGAGGACTTTGGCTGCTTTTCCTTTCCTCCAACAACATTTTTATCCAAATTGGGATATTAGGACCCACTTCTAGCTCCAAGGTTGCACTTACTTTCTCTCTGGTGGTGAGTTCTGGAAAACAGGTCCCTGGCTGCCTCCCATCCATAGACATAGTGGGTGATGGGGCTTCAGCCCTCTTGTACTTCTTGTGCACCCTGGAGTGCAGGACCAGCAGGTGGTGAGATCTGAAGGCTTTGCAGCACTCAGAGCACTGGGTGGGCTTCTTCTTGGTAGTGGGCAACTTGGGATCTCTATCCATAGAAGGCACTTTACCCTTGGGGTGTCTAGACTTGTCTGCATCTTCAGAGATGTCAGAATAACTGTTTCTATGGGTTTTGGAATTTCCAAGACTTTCTGACTTCCTCCTGATGCATAATTATCCAAGCTCCTCTTTCTCTGAATATGTATTTTCCTTGTCATGCATTCTTTTTTGGCTTGACGCTTTCAGCCATTGTTTGGCAATGGCAAAGTTTCCTGTGGTAGCCAGCTGCCATCCCTGGTAGGTGGTAACTGGGTCCAACTGAGGTATCCAGGTGATGGGTCTGCTTATGGTCTCTGCCTGAGATTTGGGTCTCAATTTCAAATACTACAGCAACTCTTCCCTGGGAAACTCCATTACTCTTTCTTTAATTAAATAATAGGTATAAGAAATGTAAAAGAAATTTTATTTAGAGCTAGTGTAAAATATTTAAAGGCTTTATAGTTAAGCAAAATATGTTAACAGAAGAAAGCTTTATTACCAGCAATGTGTCATTCTCCTGTGCAGTGTTGCCTGGGGCTAGTGCTCCCCCACAAAAAAAGGACATTTGTCAACAAGTTGGGGTATACAGAAGTGGGTATTATGACCCTGCTACTAAAGACCTGTTGTGAGCACAAAAGGACATAGTGACCACACTTGCAAGTGGACTGTACATCTCTGGAATGCCAGAGACCATTACCAAAGGCCACAGGACAGAAAAAAAATCATCTCATTTAGTCAAGCAAGACTCAAGTAATCCACAGCTGACTGGAAGAAACATGCCGCCAGTGGCAGCCAAAAATTTTAGTGTACCTTAATTCTAATTGTCTATTAGACTATTCCTATGGAGGAATAAGATATGGGTGGTATTAAAGGTTAAAAACCTCTAGTAACTAAGAAACAGTATGAGAAAGCTGTAGTTCCTAGACTAATATACCATTTACACATTCCTACCTGTGTCCACAGAGTAACTTGTCATGATGACCAATGCCATTTAAATGCCATTTAAATGCCTGTTCCGCTCACTGGTTGTGTTTTGTTAGTAGGATTAGAAAAGAAGGGCCCTGGATTGACTGCCAACCTGTGCAAAGAAAACCCTGGAGAAATCTGAGTCCAAAGTGTCACTTAAAATTGGACTGTTTTTGATTCTCAGCTACTCTCGCCCCTTTTCCCAAACACTATGGATCACTTAGGAAGAGGTGGGCAAGTTAGAATGTAAGGGCTGAGGAGATGGGGTAATTCCTGAGATCTCAACAAATATGGACTGGACTCTTATTTGATCAACATGCTTGTTCATAGAAGCCTCCCTATTTAAAATATGGAGCCCTGGGGTTGTTCAAAATTTGAGCATAGAGACTTACTATTTGGTTTTGCATGAGTGTTGTTTACATTCATTGCTTATATTTGGCAATTGGTTCAATCCAGGCTGGGGTTTGGCGATATTAATTGGCTTTGTGTAAAAAATAATAATCTCAGGTCTGACCTGCCCCCTTCACTTGAGACAGGCTTGAGCAGCTGGCTTTTCAGAGCTCAGGTTTCTTTGTGATGTTAGCCTCTCCCATGTGTTCACCTGCTTCTCAGAAAAAAAAAACACACAAGAAATTAAAAGGGTGAGATGTGGGAAAATTCCATAAAGTTAGGTATGAATGGGCGAGCATTCCAATCAGTGTCACCTAGTGCATAAGTGGGACATATGGGCATGCCCATGGGGTGGAAGGTGTTGATGCATAGCTCTGAGATTTGGCCCCAGGAAATTTAATCACACTGGCTATAAAACCCCACAATTTTTGAATAAATGCTCTCTCTTTATATGGACCTTCACCATCGCATCCCATGGTGCTTTGGTCATCCCACAGTTGTTTCTACATGATCACTGGGGATTAAATGGGAGGCTATGACAAGATATTTAGTCCATTTATAGCCAATAAAACAACAAAATTATTTGTTTGCAAAATTTCCAATAGACAGAAAACGGAGAAGATTACTCTCCTACAGGATAGACGGTTTCTCTGAATGGCTTAGGGTCTTGATGTTAAATATGTAAAAAAATTTAAATATTGAATACCACATAGATAAGGATGTTGCCTCATTTTACCAAGCTGCAATAAATACCCAAGGTTCAATCAACTGCCATATCATGCCCCCTCTCCAATATGCTGCAATTTGTGGCTGCCTTGATCTTTTGAGACCTGGGGGATGTGAGACCAAATAAACTTCCTCCCAAGTTGTTTCAATCAGATGTTTTCACAGCAATGAAAGAAACAGAATAGAGTAAAATAATATAACTCTATAAAAAATATATATATATATATATATCTATATATATATTAATCTTATAATATCTTATACTATTCTTATATAATTAAATAATAGGAATTAACTGATAGGGAATGTTTGATAATATAATTTATGGCACGCAATCATCTCAGCCATCAACTAGGCAGCTACACATTTAAGTTGAATTAAGCTAGCCAGGAATGGTGGCTCACAACTTTAATCCCAGCAGTTGAGAGGCAGAGGTAGGTGGATCTCTGTGAGTTCAAGGACAGCCTGGTCTGCATAAAGAGTTCTAGGCCAGCTGGAGCTATAGGGAAACCCTTTCTCAAAACAACATCAACAAATAGAGTTAAGCCTCATCATATACTGAAGGATACATATGGTTTCTTGGTGACATGCAGAAGGGATGACACAAACTTCACTGCATGCAAAGGTCTGTTTCTAATCTTCTTCCTACAATTGGCAGATGGGATGAGTTCCAGGACTCTTATCAAGTTAAAAGTAAAGGAATCTGGGGCTAGAGAGATAGCCTAGTGGTTAAGAGCACTGACTCTCTTGCAGAGGACCTGGGTTCAATCCCCAGCACCCATATCGTGGCTAAGAACTGTCTGTAACTCCAATTCCAGGAGAACTCCAGTTCCAGGGGAATCTGAGACCCTCTTCTGACCTCCAAGGCATTGCACGACACGGGTGGACAAACCTACATGCAGACAGTACACATACAAAAAAAAAGTTTCCAAAACAAAATAAAGGAATCCATACGAAAGACTTCTCCACATGTGACCTGATCTATCCTGTGTAATGAAAGCATTTTTCATTCAAAATTACCTATACTGCAAGGTACAAGCTAATCCAGCACAGAGACATTACTCAAAATATCTGGGTAAATTATATCATTACTTCAAATATATATTGATACAAAGTAAAAAAGTCAAAGACATTTACATTATGGAAATCCAGTGCCCTGGGTTTGGTTCATAAATGTTTAACAGAGTAATATCCTGGTGGTGGATTTTTCCTTAACTAAGTATGAATTGGAAGCCATGGGGAATGGCAGCAGGGTCCTTAATGAACACTGGGTTGGCCGCCTCCAGCCAGGTGGCTTGAGAGCCTGTGGTGACCTCCAGCTCAGCGGTATACACAAAGACTGGTTGAGTTGGCATATTTCTTGTTACTTTAGGGTCAGGTAAAAGGGAAAGCCAAGCCTCTAATGGGAATTTCTTGCACTGCAATAAGCCCTCTTGTGAAGGCTTGTCACTCCAACAACCAAGGCCCAGGGTTTCCAAAGTACAGCATTTCAATGTCCTAAATTTCAAAACGAAAAGTGTATTTCTCCAACTTACCCTCCAACGTTTGGGGGAAGCTCAGTGCTGGGTCTTTCCACTTAGCATGCATACAGGCAGTTCAGGGCGGGGATTACAACTAGAATCAGCACAAAGATCTACTTCTGTCTTAATCCGGAAGCAGCTCAGTTGATGAAGAAGTCAGTCCCAGCAAGGTGAAGACAGGATTTCCACAATCCTAGTGCAGGGTTTCTTGCTCCAGGAACTCTGAGGAGAACCTGTTGTTCCTAGCTCCCTGTATATCTGATGTAGCCTGGGGTCCAGCCAAGCCCTTAAATAGAGGTCAGGGAGGAGCAATCAACTAGGGGGCGGGGCTTGTGAGGGCAAGCCTCAGCCAACCACTGAGAAGCCTGCAGTGAGAACACAATCCCCTGGTGCCAGGAAATCATTAATGAGCAAGGATCTTAAAGCAGACTTCCTTCCGTACTGCATATCGCTTATCTCTATCAGTCACGTTTCTGTTGTTGAAAAAAATGCTCAAGACCTGCACTTTGAAATAAAAAGAAATTAATTTAGCTCATACTTTTGAAGATGTCTGTTTTTACATGTTCACATGTCCCTGTTGCATCTACAATGATTGAAGGAAGGAATTGAATAGAAATAGAAATTTTGGCATGGGAACAATAGAAATGAAACAGGCAGACAGATTACTGTCACAACTCCCTCAAAGGGGATTAGAGATGGTTTATCCTGGAGCCAAAAATGGGTGATTATGGCCTGGAGACACAGATTCTTGCTGCCCTAAATTCCATGTTCCAATGTAGAAGCAGTTCACTCAGATGTTTGTTTGTTTGTTTGTTTGTTTGTGTGTTTCAGAGACACAGTCTCCCTGAAACTCCAGCTATCCTGGAACTCACACTGTAGATGAGGCTGGTGTAACTCACACATATCTGCCACTCTCTGCTTCCCTAGTACTGGGATTAAAGGCATGCACAGCCATGTCTGCCACCATTCAGTTTTTATAGTAACAAAACAAAGTGTCAAATGCATTTGGTGAAAACATTAAGTACCTGGTTACAGCAAAAGAGAAATCTCAACTACAGACCTCAGATGCTACATGATGTCACTCAGAATTTTGGTTGTTGGGAACTAGGGCTGTGTTAGTGTATTTCAAAAGGATTTTATCTGTTGGTCACAGGATGTTACATCAGACGCTAAGGTGGGCAAGGAATGGCTTATTTGGGGCTAAAGAGCAGCCAAGCTAACTCGGGCTCTGTGCCTGCCACTTCCCAAATCCTCCACAACCACTGAAGCTCTCACCAGTTATCAGCCTTGCAGGGGGTTAGGTTTTAACGTGAGTTTTTTTTAACTGGGAATTTTATTTCACAGAATGAACTCAGGAAAACTTTTCCTTGTGTCAGTGGTTTGATTCAAGAAGCAAATTATTAACCTGCCCCTTAACAAAGGCAGACACATACATTTGTCATGTTCCTGAGGGGAATGCGTCTGAAAGTTTTCCACTTCTAATTTTGAACTTTTTCTTTCTTTTTCTTTAATAAAGTATTTTTATTGGTGTTTTGTGAGTTTCATATATCATTTCTAAGTCCTATTTAGAGATACTCCCTTTTCCATGCCCTCCCACACCACCCCAGTTCATGCATTATGACATACATGTCTCAGTAATTTTATTTTATTTTGGTATTTTTGAGACAGGGTTTCCATTTTAGTCCCAGCTGTCCTGGAGCTCACTCTGTAGACCAGCCTGGCCTTGAACTCTCAGATATCTGCTTGCCTCTGCCTTCAGAGTGCTGGGATTAAAGTCATGGGCCACCATGCCCAGCTTTTCTCAATCTTTTATTTATTACTTTTTATGTGTACGAATGTACTGTCCACATGCAGATTTGTGCACCCATGTTGTGCAATGCTGTGGAGGTCAGAAGAGGGTGTCGGATTCCCCTGGAACTGGAGTTAAAGACAGTTCTCAGCTGCCATGTGGGTGCTGGGGATAGAACCCGGGTACTATGCAAGAGCAGTCTGGCGCTCTTAACCACTAGGCCATTCTCTCCAGCCACTTCTCAGTCTTTTTAAAGATTTTCTCTGCAGAGGTTTATTGCTTGGGCAGAAGTTAACTGCTTCAGTCAAGGTGCATTTTCATTCTATAAGATATCAACCAGTGGTCATTTGGTTCTTGGAGACATTATGGCTCCACTGCGACCATTAGGATGCCAGGGAATTTGCATTAATCTATTTATTGTTAGCAGTGAAGGTAGAGAGATGGCAAACACTGAATGTTTTTTAAAGAAATAAGGAAAGACACATAGCTTAAATAGAGTGGGTAACTAGTTAGAGATGAATGTTTAGGATTATGCGAATTAAAAGCAGGGCCTCGTCCCAAGACAAAGAGACTGTTGCCATGCTCAGGCATCAGTTGGATATCCCTAAAACTCCCCTCCAATATTCTGGAAATCTGTACAATTAGGGGAAAATTCATGTAAGTGCTGTAGAATAGGTGGGAGAGCCCTGAAATGCTCCCTGCTGAACATGATGTTGTGATACCCAGGAGCCTAGTGCAGGTGGTTATTTGCACAAGACTTGTGCTGGGTAAGCCCATCACCACTCCATTATGTATGAGGGGTGTTCATGAGGCCTACTCCCTGAAGAAGAAAATTCAATTAATAATTGCTTAAGGAAGGAAAGTTAGACCCTTCAGTGCCTTATTGCTGGTAAATTCCCCTTGCTCAAGTAAAAAAAAAAAAAAAAACCCTGCCTATGCTCAGGTGAGCAAACTTATCAAATGCAATACATTAAACTACAAGAAATCAAACTTGAAAATAATTCAAGAGAAAAATGTCAGGTATTTAATTCATTTCTTTCCAACACAATCATTGATTTAATGTAGCTGGGTGTGGTGCCTCACACCTTTAATCCCAGCATTTCAGAAGCAGATATAGGTGTATCAATGATTTCAAGCCAGCCTGATGGACATAGTGAATTCCAGGACAGCTGGGGCTTCAGGGAGGCCCTATCTCAAAAAAACTCCCATCCCACAAATAGGGTTATCCTCATCATCTACTGAAGGATACATATTGTTACTTGGGGGCATGCAGTGGGGTGACAGAGTTCACAGCATGAAAGCTTTGTTGCTAATCTTCTTCCAGCAACTGAGTGCCTGGATGATTTCCAGGATTGTTATCAATTAAAAGGAAAAGGAGTGTTGCCTGGGGCTAGTGCTCCCCCCAAACAAAGGACATTTCTGTCTACAAGTTGGGGTATCACAGTGGGTATTATGACCCTGTACTAAAGACCTGATGTGAGCACAAAAAGACATAGTGACCACACTTGCAAGTGGACAGTACATCTCTGGAATGCCAGAGAGCATTACTAAAGGCCACAGAGAGAAAAAAATCATCTCATTTAGTCAAGCAAGACTCAAGTATTCCACAGCTGCCTGGAAGAAACATGCAGCCAGTGGCAGCCAAAAATTTTAGTGTACCTTATTTCTAATTGTCTATTAGCCTATTCCTATGGAGGAATAAGATATGGATGGTAATAAAGGTTATAAACCTCTAGTAACTAAGAAACAGT
This sequence comes from Rhizomys pruinosus, assembly GCA_009823505.1. NCBI lineage: Eukaryota > Metazoa > Chordata > Mammalia > Rodentia > Spalacidae > Rhizomys > Rhizomys pruinosus. The sequence continues at coordinate 53,233 of VZQC01003370.1, forward strand.
AAGAGAAAGCTCTAATTCCTAGACTAATATATACCATTTACACATTCTTACCTGTGTCCACAGAGTAACTTGTCAAGATGATCAATGCCATTTAAATGCCTGTTCCTCTCACTGGTTGTGTTTTGTTAGTAGGATTAGAAAAGGAGGCCCCTGGATTGACTGCCAACCTGTGGAAAGAAAAGCCTGGACAAAGCTGAGTCCAAAGTGTCACTTAAATGGACTTTTTTGCTCTCCATACTCTCGCCCCTTTTCCCAAACCTATGGATCACTTAGGAAGAGGTGGGCAAGTTAGAACGTAAGGGCTGAGGGGGGTAATTCCTGAGATTCTCAACAAATATGGACTGGACTCTTATTTGATCACATGCTTGTGCACAGAAGCCTCCCTAGTTAAAATATGGAGCCTTGGGTTGTTCAAATTTGAGCATAGATACTTACTATTTGGTTTTGCATGATGTTGCTACATTCATTGTGTATTTCAATTGTTCACTCCAGGTGGGGGTTGGGGATATTTTTGGCTTTGTGAAAAAATCATAATCTCAGGTCTGACCTGCCCCCTCACTTGAACAAGCTTGAGCAGCTGGCTATTCAGAGCTCAGGTTTCTTTGTGATGTTAGCCTCTCCCATGTGTTCACCTGCTTCCCGGAAAAAAAAGAAATTAAAAGGTTGAGATGTGGGAAAATTCCATAAAGTTAGGTTTGAATGGGTGAGCATTCCAATCAGTGTCACCTAGTGGGACATATGGGCATGCCCATGGGGTGGAAGGTGGTGATGCATAGCTCTGAGATTTGGCCCCAGGAAATTTAATCACACTGGCTATAAAACCCCGCAATTTTTGAATAAATGCTCTCTCTTTATATGGATACTTCACCATGCATCCATGTGCTGTGGTCTCCCACATGTGTTTTCTACATGGATTACTGGGGGATTAAATGGGAGGCTATACAAATATTTGGTCCATTTTATAGCAATAACACAACAAAAATTTTTGAAAACTCCATAAAGAAAGAGGAAATATTCTCAATAGACGTTTCTCTGACATGTTAGGGTCTTGAGTTAATATAAAATAAAATTATTTAAATACTTGAGTAGCCAATAGTATAAGATGTTACCCCATTTCACCAAGCTGCAATAAATACCCAAGGGTTCAATCAATGGCATATCATGCCCCCTCTCCAACTATGCTGCAATTTGGGTGCCTTGATCTTTTGACCTGGGGGATGTGAGCCAAATAAAACCTTCCATCTGAAAATTTGTTTTGTCAAGTGTTTTGTCACAGCATTGAAAGGAAACTAGAATAGTCAGTTATATTTTATATAATATATATATATATATATATATATATATATATATAATATAATAGGAATTAACTGATAGGGAAAATTTGATAATATAATTTATGGCACACAATCATCTCAGCCATTAACTAGATGGCTACACGTTTAAGCTGAATTAAGCTAGCCAGGAATGAATGGTGGCTCACACCTTTAATCTCAGCATTTGAGAGGCGGAGGTAGGTGGATCTCTGTGAGTTCAAGGAAAGCCTGGTCTACATAAAGAGTTCTAGACCAGCTGGGACTAAAGGGAAACCCTTTCTCAAAAAAACACCAACAAATAGAGTTAAGACTCATCATGTACTGAAGGATGCATATGGTTCCTTAGGGGCATGCAGAAGGGATGACACAAAGTTTACTGCATGCAAAGGTTTGTTTCTAATCCTCTTCCTACAATTGGCTGATGGGATGAGTTCCAGGACTGTTATCAAGTTAAAAGTAAAGGAATCCATGTGAATGACTTTTCCACATGCCTGATCTACCCTGTGTAATGAAAGCATTTTTCATTCAGAATTACCTGTACAGCAAGGTACAAGCTAATCCAGCACAGGGACATTACTCAAAATTTGGGTAAATTATATCATTACTTCAAATATATATTGAATACAAAGTAAAAAGTCAAAGACATTTACATTACGGAAATCGAGTGCCCTGTTTGGTTCATAAATGTTAACAGAGTAATATCCTGGTGGTGGTTTTTCCTTGACTAAGTATAAATTGGAAGCCACTGGAAATGGAGCAGGGTCCTTAATGAACACTGGGTTGGCCACCTCCAGCCAAGTGGCTGGGATCCTGCAGTGAACTCCAGCTCATGGTATACACAAAGACTGGCTGAGTTGGCATATTTCTCATTACTTTAGGGTCAGGTAGAAAGGAAAAGCCAAGCCTCTGGCGGGAATTTCGTGAGCCGCAATAAGCCCTCTTGTGAAGGCTTGTCACTCCAACAACCAAGGTCCAGGATTTCAAAAGTACAACAAAATGTCTAACTTCAAAAGAAGTGTATTTCTCCAACTTACCCTCCAACGTTTTAGGGAAGCTCGGTGCTGGGTCTTTCCACTTAGCATGCATCCAGGCTGTTCAGGCTGGGATTACAACTAGAATCAGCACAAAGCTCTACTTCTGTCTTAATCTGGGAGCAGCTCAGTTGATGAAGAAGTCAGTCCCAGCAAGGTGAGGACAGGATTTCTACAATCTTAGTCCAGAGTTTCTTCCTCCGGGAACTCTGAGGAGAACCTGTTCTTCCTAGCTCCTTGGAGATCTGGTCTAGCCTGGGGTCCAGCCAAGCCCTTAAATAGAGGCCAGGGAGGAGCAATCCACTAGGGGGCGGGGCTTGTGAGACAAGCCTTCAACCAACCACTGAGGAGCCTGCAGTGAGACACAATCCCCTGGTGCCAGGAAATCTTTAATGAGCAAGGATCTTGAAGTGGACTTCCATACTGCATAACGCTTTTCTCTATCAGTCACATTTCTGTTGTTGAAAAAAATGCTCAAGACCTGCACTTTGAAATAAAAAGAAATTAATTTAGCTCATACTTTTGAAGATGTCTATTTTTACATGTTCACATGTCCCTGTTGCATCTACAATGATCGAAGGAAGGAATCGAATAGAAATAGAAATTTTGGTGTGGGAACAATATAAATGAAACAGGCAGACAGATTACTGTCACAACTCCCCCAAAGGGGATTAGAGATGGTTTATTCTGGAGCCAAAAACTGTATGCACAGCATTAAGCAAAGACCTTTACTTCAAATGAGTAAAGACTTTTTTGGTCACCCTTGGGAAATATTTGGTTCCAATTAAATTCTCATAGTTTCTGTTTCACATCACTCTGTTGGATAAGTGTTGATACAATACAGGCATCTTTCCTTCCATGGGTGGGCTGGCTACTGGGTATCCTCCCGGTCCACAGGTGTACAGATGCTCTCAGGTGCTGTTGTTCTTATGCATGCTCAAAACGCAAGGTGACTCCTCCTGTACAGGGTTCAGGAAACTGTCTATGGGGGGCAGCACAGAGGGTGGTAACACACAATCTCATAAGAGTGAGCTGTTACTGACCACTTCATGGAACCTGGGGTCTTCAAAGTCCCTTCTGCTGTTGGCCCCATGATGCTCTGTGTGCCGAGGGCCACCATGCTGGGCTTAAGGCTTTGTGGAAGGGGCTCTTTGAACTCAGCTGTGGTACTGTTAGCATTCTGATGGCAGAAATAGTCTCTTCCTTGTGGCGCCCACAAGCCATAACAGTTTAGGGAGTTCTCAATTGAACTGTTGCCATTATTGCTGCTGAAGGGAGACAAAGAAGGGCCAATTGTCAGGGGCTCCAGCTTCTGAGCTGGTTGCTTCACCTCATCCACAGAAGCAGACATGCCAACTTTGGGCAACAGCTCTGGCTGCTGTTGGGTGGTGGCTCTGAGAACCCCTGTGCAGGGTTGTGGCCTGTATGAATTAAGGTTACCAGGGGATAAAGTATGGAGTCAGATCATGAAAACCGGGGAGCTTTGTTTGCTACCTTCTCTGGTGGCAGGGACTTGGGTGTCGGGAAGGCAGCCTGGGCCCGGTGCTTCTTCCAGCCTGCCAAGGGTGGCAGGGCAGGAGGACAGCTGGTCTTCTGGCTCCTTAGCTCAGACTTGCTCTTGCAGTTCTGCAGCATGTCAGGGGTGAACTTGTGATGCAATCTCTGGGACATTATAGCTTCCTGAGAAAAGGTCTTAAAAGTACAATAGGAGCAGGTGATAGTTGGAATCTGACTTGTTTTCAGAGCGATAGAGGCACGTGTTTGAAGAGTTCCAAGGTGCAGAGTCAAAAGTCTATCCTGGCAGTCAGAGCTGGGCTTGTACTTGCAGTCCTCCCTCTCCATGCTGGCTCTCAGGCCACCTGCCAGTGACCCAGCTCCTTCTGATTTACAGGCAGGGCTGCTGGCCTGAGTCTCATCTGCTTGTCTCATTTTCAATATGTCCAGCCAAGCAGGGCCAGGATACTTGCTCAATTTCTCCCTAAAATCAGTTGCATTTTTACAGAAATCCTCAGGTTCACTGTCTCTTGGTGAGAGGCCAGCACCACTCCGAACACTCTAGAAGACAGAAGGCATCTCCCTAGGCTGCTTGGCAGGGGGGCTGCCTTGGACATCTTTGGCACCATCCAAAACTCTCTTTAAATTTCTGGTCTGCACACTGTCAGTTAGCAGAGCATCTTCCATGTCCTGGTTTTGACCATCAATCTTGACCTCCATGGTAACATCCACAGGATGCTTGTCTTTGTGGTGTCTCTTCAAGTGATACCTCAAAGAAGACTTCTTGGCTGCTGAATAGTCACAGAAGTCCCAGTTGTACAGTTTTTCACCTGTATGAGTTCTGAGATGAATACAGAGGTAGGAATTGGAGTGGAAACACTTCCCACAGTAACTTCACTCTCTTGAGGACTTGGGCTGCTTTTCCTTTCCTCCAACAGCATTTTTATCCAAATTGAGACTATTAGGACCCACTTCTTGCTCCAAGGCTGCACTTACTTTCTCTCTGGTGGTGAGTTCTTAAAAACAGTTCCCTGGCTGCCTCCCATCCACAGACATAGTGGGTGATGGGGCTCCAGCCCTCTTGTACTTCTTGTGTACCCTGGAGTGCAGGACCAGCTGGTGGTGAGATCTGAAGGCTTTGCAGCACTCAGAGCACTGGGTGGGCTTCTTCTTGGTACTGGGCAACTTGGGATCTCTATCCATAGAAGGCACTTTACCCTCAGGATGTCTAGACTTGTCTGCATCTTCAGAGATGTCAGAACAACTGTTTCTACAGGTTTTGGACTTTCCAAGACTTTCTGACTTCCTCCTGATGCATAATTCTCCACGTTCCTCTTTCTCTGAAAATGTATTGTCCTTGTCATGCATTCTTTTTTGGCTTGATGCTTTCAGCCATTGTTTGGCAATGGCAACGTTTCCTGCGGTAGCCAGCTGCCATGCCTGGTAGGTGGTAACTGGGTCCAACTGAGGTATCCAGGTGATGGGTCTGCTTGTGGTCTCTGCCTGAGATTTGGGTCTCAAGTTCAAATACTGCAGCAACTCTTCCTTGGGAAACTCCATTCCTCTTTCTTTAATTAACTAATGGGCATAAGAACTGTAAAAGAATTTTTATTTAGAGCTATTGTACAATATTTAAAGGCTTTATAGCTAAGCAAAATGTGTTAACAGAAGAAAGCTTTATTACCAGCAATGGGTCATTCTCCTGTGCAGTGTTGCCTGGGTGCTAGTGCTCCCCCCAAACAAAGGCCATTTCTCTACAAGTTGGGGTATATACACAAGTGGGAATTATGACCCTGCTACTAAATACATGATGTGAGCACAAAATGACATAGAAACCACACTTGCAAGTGGACAATACGTCTCTGGAATGCCAGAGACCATTACCAAAGGCCACAGGACAGAAAAAAATCATCTCATTTAGTCAAGCAAGACTCAAGTACTCCACAGCTGCCTGGAAGAATCATGCAGCCAGTGGCAGCCAAAACTTTTAGTGTACCTTATTTCTAATTGTCTATTAGCCTATTCCTATGGAGGAATAAGATATGGATGGTATTAAAGGTTAAAAACCTCTAGTAACTAAGAAACAGTATAAGAAAGCTCTAATTCCTAGACTAATATACCATTTAAACATTTCTGCCTGTATCCACAGAGTGAATTGTCATGATGATCAATGCCATTTAAATGCCATTTAAATGCCTGTTCCTCTCACTGGTTGTGTTTTGTTAGTAGGATTAGAAAAGGAGGCCCCTGGATTGACTGCCAACCTGTGGAAAGAAAAGCCTGGATGAAGCTGAGTCCAGAGTGTCACTTAAAACTGGACTGTTTTTGCTTCTCACCTACTCTCACCCCTTTTCCAAACCCTATGGATCACTTAGGAAGAGGTGGGCAAGTTAGAACGTAAGGGCTGAGGAGATGGGGTAATTCCTGAGATCTCAACAAATATGGACTGGACTCTTATTTGATCAGCATGCTTGTGCACAGAAGCCTCCCTAGTTAAAATATGGAGCCCTTGGGTTGTTCAAAATTTGAGCATAGATACTTACTATTTGGTTTTGCATGAGTGTTGCTTACATTCATTGTGTACATTTGGCAATTTGTTCACTCCAGGTTGGGGTTTGGGGATATTAATTGGCTTTTGTGTAAAAAATCATAATCTCAGGTCTGACCTGCCTCCTTCACTTGAAACAGGCTTGAGCAGCTCGTTATTCAGAGCTCAGGTTTCTGTGTGATGTTAGCCTCTCCCATGTGTTTACCTGCTTCTCAGAAAAAAAAAGAAATTAAATGGGTGAGATGTGGGAAAATTCCATAAAGTTAAGTATGAATGGGTGAGCATTATAACCAGTGTCACCTAGTGCATAAGTGGGACTCATGGGCATGCCCATTGGGTAGAAGGTGGTGATGCATAGATCTGAGATTGGCCCCGGTAAATTTAATCACACAGACTATAAAACCCCACCATTTTTAAATAAATGCTCTCTCTTTATGTGGATACTTCACCATGCATCCATGTGCTGTGGTCTCCCACATGTGTTTTCTATATGGATCATTGGGGGATTAAATGGGAGGCTATACAAGATATTTGGTCCATTTTATAGCAATAACGACAACAAAAATTATTTGAAAACTCCAGTAGAAGAAAGAGGAAAATATTCTCAAGATAGACAGTTTCTCTGACATGTTCAGGGTCTTGAGTTAAATATTAAAAAAATATTTAAATACTTGAATAGCCACATAGTATAAGGATGTTACCTCATTTTACCAAGCTGCAATAAATACCCAAGGGTTCAATCAACTGCCATATCATGCCCCCTCTCCAACTATGCTGCAATTTGGGCTGCCTTGATCTTTTGACCTGGGGGATGTGAGCCAAATAAAACCTTCCATCCCCAAGTTTGTTTTGTCAAAGCATTTTGTCACAGCAATTGAAAGGAAACTAGAATAGTCAGGTATATTATATCAAATTAAATAATATGAATTAAATGATAGGGAAAATTTGATAATATAATTTATAACACACAATCATCTCAGCCATCAACTAGGCAGCTACACGTTTAAGTTGAATTAAGCTAGCCAGGATTGGTGGCTCACACCTTTAATCCCAGCACTAGAGAGGCAGAGGTAGGTGGATCTCTGTGAGTTCAAGGACAGCCTGGTCTACATAAAGAGTTCTAGGCCAGCCGTGGCTAAAGGGAAACCCTTTCTCAAAACAACACCAACAAATAGAGTTAAGCCTCATCATATACTGAAGGATACATATGGTTCCTTGGTGGCCTGCAGAAGGGATGACACAAAGTTCACTGCATGCAAAGGTTTGTTTCTAATCTTCTTCCTACAATTGGCAGATGGGATGAGTTCCAGGACTGTTATCAAGTTAAAAGTAAAGGAATCCAGGGCTGGAGTGTCTAGCGGTTAAGAGCACTGACTCTCTTGCAGAGGACCTGGGTTCAATCCCCAGCACCCATAAGGTGGCTAAGAACTGTCTGTAACTCCAATTCCAGGAGAACTCCAGTTCCAGGGGAATCTGAGACCCTCTTCTGGCCTCTGAGGCATTGCAGGATACTGGTGCGCAAACCTACATGCAGACAATACATTCATACACAATCAAAAAAAAAAAGTTTCCAAAAAAAAGTAAAGGAATCCATGTGAATGACTTGTCCACATGTGAACTTGATCTGTCCTGTGTAATGAAAGCATTTTTCATTCAGAATTACCTATACTGCAAGGTACAAGCTAATCCAGCACAGGGACATTACTCAAAATATCTGAGTAAATTATATCATTACTTCAAATATATATTGATACAAAGTAAAAAAGTCAAAGACATTTACATTACGGAAATCCAGTGCCCTGGGTTTGGTTCATAAATGTTTAACAGAGTCATACCCTGGTGGTGGATTTTTCCTTGACTAAGTATGAATTGGAAGCCACAGGGAATGGCAGCGGGGTCCTTAATGAACACTGGGTTGGCCACCTCCTGCCAGGTGGATTGAGAGCCTGCAGTGACCTCCAGCTCATCCGTATACACAAAGACTGGGTGAGTTAGCATATATCTTGTTACTTTAGGGTCAGGTAGAAGGGAAAGCCAAGCCTCTGACGGGAATCTCTTGACCTGCAATAAGCCCTCTTGTGAAGGTTTGTCACTCCAACCACCAAGGCCCAGGGTTTCAAAAGTACAGCAATTCAATGTCGTAAATTTCAAAACGAAAAGCGTATTTCTCCAACTTACCCTCCAACGTTTTGGTGAAGCTCAGTGCTGGGTCTTTCCACTTAGCATGCATCCAGGCTGTTCAGGGCTGAGATTATAACTAGAATGAGCACAAAGCTCTACTTCTGTCTTAATCCTGGAGCAGCTCAGTTGATGAAGAAGTCAGTCCCAGCAAGGGGAAGACAGGATTTCCACAATCCTAGTGCAGGGTTTCTTGGTCCAGGAATTCTGAGGAGAACCTGCTGTTCCTAGCTCCCTGGATATCTGATCTATCCTGGGGTCCAGCCAAGCCCTTAAATAGAGGCCAGGGAGGAGCAATCCACTAGGGGGCGGGGCTTGTGCGGGCAAGCCTTCAGCCAACCACAGAGGAGCCTGCAGTGAGATCACAATCCCCTGGTGCCAGGAAATCATTAATTAGCAAGGATCTTGAAGTGGACTTCCATACTGCATAACGCTTTTCTCTATCAGACACATTTCTGTTGTTGAAAAAAATGCTCAAGACCTGCATTTTGAGGTAAAAAGAAATTAATTTAGCTCATACTTTTGAAGATTCCTCTTTTTACATGTTCACATGTCCCTGTTGCATCTACAATGATTGAAGGAAGGAATAGAATAGAAATAGAAATTTTGGCATGGGAACAATAGAAATGAAACAGGCAGACAGATTACCATCACAACTCCCTCAAAGGGGATTAGTGATGGTTTATCCTGGAGCCAAAAATGGGTTATTATGGCCTGGAGACACAGATTCTGGCTGCCCTAAATTCCATGTTCCAATGTAGAGGCAGTTCACTCAGATTTGTGTGTGTGTGTGTGTGTGTGTGTGTGTGTGTGTTTCAGAGACAGGGTCTCCCTGAAGCTCCAGCTATCCTGGAACTGACTTTGTATACCAGGCTGGTGTAACACACATATCTGCCACTCTCTGCTTCTCTAGTACTGGGATTACAGGCATGCACAACCACACTTGCCACCATTCAGTTTTTATAGTAACAAAACAAAGTGTCAAATACATTTGGTGAAGACATTAAGTACCTGGTTACATCAAAAGAGAAATCTCAACTACAGACCTCAGATGCTGGGAACTAGGGCTGTGTTAGTGTATTTCAAAAGGATTTTATCTGTTGGTCACAGGATGTTACATCAGACACTGAGGTGGGCAAGGAATGGCTTATTTAGGGCTAAAGAGCAACCAAGCTAACTCAGGCTCTGTGCCTGCCACTTCCCAAATCCTCCACAACCACTGAAGCTCTCACCAGTTATCAGCCTTGCAGGGGGTTAGGTTTTAATGTGAGTTTTTTTAACTGGGAATTTTATTTCACAGAATGAACTCAGGAAACCTTTTCCTTGTGTCAGTGGTTTGATTCAAGAAGAGACTTATCAACCTGCCCCTTAACAAAGGCAGACACATACATTTGTCATGTTCCTGAGGGGAATGTGTCTGAAAATTTTCCACTTCTAATTTTGACCTTTTTTCTTTCTTTCTTTTTCTTTAATAAAATATTTTTATTGGTGTTTTGTGTGTTTCATATATCATTTCTAAGACCTATTTACAGATATTCCCTTTTCCATGCCCCCCCACACCACCCCAGTTCATGCATTCTGACATACATGTCTCAGCCATTTTATTTTATTTTATTTTGATATTTTTGAGACAGGGTTTCCCTTTTAGTCCCAGCTGGCCTGGAGCTCTCTCTGTAGACCAGGCTGGCCTTGAACTCACAGAGATCTGCCTGCCTCTGACTTCAGAATGCTGGGATTAAAGGCGGGGGCCACCACGCCCGGCTTTTCTCAATCTTTTACTTTATTTTATTTATTACTTTTTATGTGTATGAATGTACTGTCCACATGAAGGTTTGTGCACCCATGTTGTGCAATTCCATGGAGGTCAGAAGAGGGTGTCGGATTCCCCTGGAACTGGAGTTAAAGACAGTTCTCAGCTGCCATGTGGGTGCTGGGGATAGAACCCAGGTTCTCTGTAAGAGAAGTCCGGCACTCTTAACCACAGGGCCATTATCTCCAGCCACTTCTCAGCCTTTTTAAAGATTTTCTCTGTAGAAGTTTATTGCTTGGGCAGAAATTAAATGCTTCAGTCAAGGTGCATTTTAATTCTGTAAGATATCAACCAGTGGTCATTTGGTTCTTGGAGACATTATGGCTCCATTGCAACCATTAGGATGCCAGGGAATTTACATTAATCCACTTATTGTTAGCAGTGAAGGTAGAGACATGGCAAACACTGAATGTTTTTTAAAGAAATAAGGAAAGACACACAGCTTAAGTGGAGTGGGTAACAAGTTAGAGATGAATGTTTAGGATTATGTGAATTAAAAGCAGGGCATCGTCCCAAGACAAAGAGACTGTTGCCATGCTCAGGCATCAGTTGGATATTCCTAAAACTCCCCTCCAATATTCTGGAAATCTGTAGAATTAGGGGCAAATTCATGTAAGTGCTGCAGGATAGGTGGGAGAGCCCTGAAATACTCCCTGCTGAACATGATGTTGTGATACCCAGTAGCCTAGTGCAGGTGGTTATTTGCACAAGACTTGTGCTGGGTAAGCCCATCCCCACTCCATTATGTAAGAGGGGTGTTCATGAGGCCTACTCCCTGAAGAAGAAAATTCAATTAATAATTGCTTAAGGAAGGAAAGTTAGATCCTTCAGTGCCTTAGTGCTGGTAAATTCCCCTTGCTCAAGTAAAAGAAAACCCTGCCTATGCTCAGGTGAGCAAAATTATCAAATGCAATACAATAAACTACAAGAAAACAAACTTGAAAATAATCCAAGAGAAAATGTCACGTATTTGATTCATTCCTTTCCAACACAGTCATTGATTTAATGTAGCTGGGTGTGGTGCCTCACACCTTTAATCCCAGCACTTCAGAAGCAGAGATAAGTATATCTCAATGATTTCAAGCCATCCTGGTGGACATAGTGAATTCCAGGACAGCTGGGGCTTCAGGGAGGCCCTATCTCAAAAAAGCTCCCATCCCACAAATAGGGTTATCCTCATCATCTACTGAAGGATAAGTATTGTCACTTGCAGGCATACAGAGGGTTGACAGAGTTCACAGCATGAAAGCATTGTCGCTAATCTTCTTCCAGCAACTGAGTGCCTGGATGATTTCCAGGATTGTTATAAAAAAGAAAAGGAATCCACGTGTACACATGACAAGATTTATCCTGTGTAATGAAAGCATTTTTCTTTCAGAATTGCCTGAATAGCAAAGTACAAGCTTATCCAGCACAGGGACTTTAGCCATTCGTCTGGACATATAGCATTACTTAAAATATTTATTGCTACAAAGTCAACAAATCAAAGGTATTTACATTATGAAAATTGAGTGCCCTGGTTTGGTTCATAAATGTTTAAAAGCGTCATATCCTACTTGTGGATTTGTTCTTACATGAGTATGGAGTGTCCTTCCTTGTCTCATCTGATTAGTTTTACTTTCAAATCTATTTTATCAGATATTAGAATAGGCACACCCACTTGTTTCTGGGCTCCATTTGCTTCTACCCACTTTTCAAATATTTTACCCTTACTTAGTATCTACCATTGATGGTGAGTTGCTAGGAGACAGTGAAAATGATGGATTCTGTTTTCTTTTCGTTGAATTTTGGTGATTTTTATGTAATATAGTTTAGTGATATTTAGACCTCCTCGCCTACCCCACAGTCCACTTTTTGCACCATCACCGCCAATTTAGTATGCTTTGCTAACACCAGTAGAAGCTGAATTTTACAACAGAGGTGATAAATTGCATAGAAAGCAATCAAAGAGATTCCCGTGCAGCCTGGTTTTCTACCTGACATCAGTTACACAGAAAGGCTTCTCTGTAGATACACTCACTCAAAACCCTACACACCATGTCCAAGGAAAAAGGCTTGGGGTTTCAGGACAATATTGACACACCAGGAAGATGGTCAGGGCTTCCTTCTGGAAGTAGTAAAATTTTCCTGGCTTGTGTGGCTGACCTGCAAAACATCTTCCAAGACTGTCAAAACTTCCAATAACACTTTATTAAGATGGAGTGTGGAAGGTTCAACATAATGCACATCAGTGAGAATTTGCTATAAAACACACGTTTTAAATGAAAGAGCACAAAATGTAGAAACTGCTCAAAGCATTGAGCTCTGCTAAAGAAAGATTATATGTTACTGTTCACTCTATTAGTCATATTTCACATGTTTAAAAATGTTTGAGTCATGCAACTTTAAATGAAAAGAGATTTATTTTAGCCCATGGATTGGAGAGGTCTGTTTATACATGACCACATGTCCCTGTTGCATCTGTCATAAGAAAAGAATTGAATATCAATTGAAATTTTGGAGGAAGGGAGAATACATGTGAAACAGGCAGGGTACTGTCACAACTGACCCTTGTAAGACCGAAGTCAACTTGGACAACCCTGAAAGCCTGAGAAGTGTTCACCCTTGACTAGCATCCTACACTCCAGGAGAAGGCCACTGTACCCTTGTTTGTCTGCTGTGAGATAAAGGGCCTGTTTTTCTCAAGCTGTTTGTCCTAATACTTAATACAAAGCTCCCATTCCCTATTGCCTACACCCAATAGCCAGATATGGTGGCCCAAATATTTTTTCCCAGTACACTTTTAGTCCCAGCCCTTGGGAAGCAGAGGCAGGCAGGTCTCTGTGAGCCCAAGGTCAGCCCACCTGCTCAACACGGTGAGTCCCAGGACAGGGAGAACCTGTCTTAAAGGAACAAAAGAACAAGTAAATAAAATACCTTGTGCTAGCTATTAGAAAAAATGTCATGCTTGGTTAGTCAAGAATCTTGGTCTGGCTTGGGTGGAAGTCTTTGTAGCTTGGGCAATTCCTGAGCTCCTTGGGGTATCCACCTGGTGGCTCTGCTTCAGGTTCTGTGGCTAGAGATCCATTCAGGGTCTAGCACCTGGGTCAGTTGTGGTACTGCATGGCTTCTTGTGGCTTGCATTATAGGAGCTGATCTCGGGGATGGCCCGAGTCAGTCTGGTCTCTTGCCAACAAAGGGTCAGGGAGGGCATCCTAGGACAGCTATTGGGCTTTGTTGTATTTTTGCAGTGATTTTGTGTCTGTTTCCCCCTCCCTTCCTCCTCATAGGAAACAAAGGGACTTCCCTGGGCCTAGGCCCTGCTGGCCTGGCAGTCTGTCCCCTGTAACCCTGTGAGCTTGTGTTTTAATCTCTCATAACTTTCTAGGTTCCCATATGCTACTATGGGAGAGAGTTGACTGCAGATATCTGTGGGTGAATCGAACTGATAAAATCTATACTTCATGCTTTTGATATTTTCCATCTTGAAATGGTCTTTAACAATAGATAGATTTTTATTGCCTTATTAAGACTAAATACTTCTGGTCACCCCATTCTTCAGGCTGACCTTTCAAGGAATTGTCTTTAATAAAACGTTAAACCATTACCTTATTACGTCTTGTGGGTAAACAGTAAGAAGTTCAGGGAAAACCGATTGCTCTCCAAACTACATCTTATCTGCCACTGTTGGGTTGACGACTATTTTTTAGAAAATTTAACTTGCTGAAAAGTCATTTCTGGTGTCTCAGGTATTTTTTTCTTTCTCTCTCTCTGTCATATATATATAATTTTTTTTTACAAATTTTCCAGTTATGCCAGTAGCTTCCTTAAGGTCATTTTCCACTTTATGCTCTGTCAGCAGATCTTTTGCACAAGACATTTACTTTTGCTTTGTAAATGCCTAAATACAAATTAGCTTCCTTTGACCTTTACATTTACAAAACTCCACGAAGGTGTTGCCTTCCTGGGCAGTGGGTGAATTCTGAGCAGCTAAGCCAAAGTTGTGGGAGGGGGACTTATGGGCCCCCAAGAAAGTACTGGAGGTAGACCCAGGGCACTTGGATCCTTGTTTACTGCAGTTCAGAGCTACAGACTTGGCACAGGGATATAAGCAGACAACAGTAAAAAAACCTCAGCATGGGCTGGGCTTCCTCCCACTGTATCCAGGTACAGTCCTTGGTGGCTGGCCCTGGGGAACTGTTGGGCAGGCCACAGGTGGCCTGTGGTGGTTCTGTGAGTACATCTCTCCAGGTGGCTGACTGGGGCTGGCCCCACCTTGGCCGGGGTGAACTCTAGCTGCACAGCAGCAGATGTGTTGTACCCTTCCAGCCCACAAGACCAGGAGAACCTGGGGCCCTCAGCGTGCAGGTTCCCCTTAGGCCTGAGGGGTTCATCCACCTTGGATGCTGCATAGTTCCAGCCATTGGGGGAGCTATTTATTGGCTAGGTGATGGGTGCTGGTCTGTCTACTGCTAGGGTTTTTTTTTGTCTTTTTGAGACAGGATATCCCTGTAGCCCCAGCTGACCAAGAACTCACTCTATAGACCAGGCTGGCCTTGGACTCACAGAGATCTGCCTTTCTCTGCCTCCCAAGTGCTAGGAATAAAGGCCTGTGCCACCACACCTGGTGACTGTTAGGATAGAGCTGATACCTTGGAGACTAAACTATCCACACCTGTATGCCAATTAAGACGTCAACAAAAACACCTGAAGAATATTAACCAAAAGAAGTCTTCAGTTCACCAAAGAAACACCTAAGCTTCACGTAAGAACCCCAGCCAACAAAAGCAACCCGAAATGCCAAAAGCTCAATGAAGAAAATAACATGAAAAACCCAAATGACAGACCTCTGACAGATTATAATAGCCCCATTGAAGAACCGTATAGTGAAGACTCCTTAGCTATAAGTTAAGATATAGATCTTAAAATAAATATTTTATATATATATATATATGCTTAGAGAAGTCAAAGAGCTGATGGAATTCAAAGAGCACATTTATGAAGAAGTGAGGGACCTAAAAGAAGATAGGGATAAAGTAAAAGAAGACAATGATAAACTTCGAACTGAAATTACAAAAGACATAGACACACTGAAGAAAATTCAAGTTGAAATTAAAAAAAAACTGCAACAATCCACTAACCCCTTGGAAAGGAAGTGAGAAAGTTTCAAAAACAGACTGGGTGAAATAGAAAATAGAATATCAAACATATAGGACAATATGGAAAAACTTCACTGATCAAGTAAAGATTATGAAAAAATTTTAAAAATACAAGAATGGAATACCCGGCACCTGTGGACACTATGAAAAGACCAAACTTAGGAAATATAGGAATAGAAGAGGGAGAGGATTCATAAGATGACCGTATTGCCCAGATTTTCAACAGAATTGTAGAGGAAAATTTTCCAAATTAAAGAAAGAGATACCTATATAAATACAAGAAGCATATAGAACACCAAATAGACAGAACCAGAAAAACAATTCCCCATGCCATATCATAGTAAAAACACTAGATGTTCAAAGCCAAGAGAGGATACCCAGGGCAGCAAAAACGACAAGAGTTACATATAATGGAGAACATATCGGAATTAGAGCTGATTTTTCATTGTAAACAATGAAAGCCCGAGTGCTTAGTCTAAAGGATTCCTAGTTCTAAATGACTATAGATGTCAACCCATAATACTTTATCCAGTAAAAATGTCCATTATAATTGAAGAAGAAGGAAAAATGTTCCATAACAAAAATAAATTGAAAGAATTCTTGTCCAGAGACTATTTGAAGCAACACAAAGAGCATAGGGTAGAAACAAGTATAACCAATCAGCACCAGAAAGTAAATGAAACTACTTTATGGAAATAAAAACCTAGGGCAAGAATGCACCAGAACTCAAAATGATTGGAAATAATATTAATCTCTCAATAATAACTCTAAATTGAATTCTACAATTAAGAGACATAGACTCGTAGAATGGATTAAGAAACAAGATCCATCTTTTTGTTGTCTGCAAGTAACCCATGTAACCTTTAAAGACAGGCATTATCTCGAGGTGAATGGATGGAATTAAATAATATAAGCAAATGGCACTAAGAAACAAGGAGTCACTATTCTAATATCAGATAAAATAGACTTCAAACCAAAATTAATCAGGCCGGGCATGGTTGCACAGGCCTTTAATCCTAGCACTCTGGAGGCAGAGGCAGGTGGATCTCTGTGAGTTCAAGGCCAGCCTGATCTACAGAGTGAGTTCCAGGCCAGCTGGGGCTATAGGGAGATCCTGTCTCAAAAATTAAAAAATAAATAATAAAATTAATCAGAGGGTCATTTCGTTCTTATCAAAGGAACAATTAACGAAGAAGATATCACAATCATTAATTTAAATGCACCAAACTCAGATGCACTGAACTTCAAAAACATAATTTTACAGGACTTTAAGGCACAGATTGACTGTAGCACACTGCTACTAGAGAACTTCACTACCCCACTCCATCCATTGGACAGGTAAACTGGGAAAAGAATAAACAGAGAGACATCTGAACTGAACAATACGATACACCAAATGCACCTAACAGATATTCAAAGTGTATTCCACCCAAATACCAAAGAATATACTTTCTATTCATCACTCCACGGAACCTTCTCCAAAATCGACCACATATTGGGACATAGAACAAATCTGAATAAATACAAAAAATTGAAATAATTCCATATATTCTATCAGACCATAATGCAATAAAGCTTAATATCAACACCCAAAGAAACCATACTAAATACAGGAACTCATGGAGATTAACTAACACACTCCTGAACAATGAATGGGTCAAGGGAGAATTTAAGAAAGAAATAAATGTATTCCTGGAACTAAACAAAAAGGACACTGAAACACAACAAAACCTCTGGAACTTTAAAATCAGTCCTAAGAGGGAAATTTATAATGCTAAGTGCCTACATAAAAAAAAAGAAAGAACACAAATAAATGACTTAATGTTTCAACTCAAAACACTTGAAAGACAACAATGAATGACCTCCAAACCTAAAAGACAAGAAGAAATAACAAAAATCAGAGCAGAGATTAATGAAATAGAAAAAATACAAAGATTCAATAAATCTAAGAGCTGGCTCTTTGAAAGGATAAACATGATAGACAAGACTCCTAGCCCAGCTAACTAAAAGAAAGAACAACTCCAAATGAATAAAATTAGAGATGAAAGGGGAAACATTACAACAGATAACAAAAAGATCCAGAACATTATGTGGGAATACTTTAAAAATCTATGCTCTGCTAAATTTGTTAACCTAAATGAAATGGATGAATATTTGAAATCATGTGACTCAACAAAGCTCAACCAAGAAGAGTTCAACTGTTTAAACAGACCCATAACATATGAGGAAATTGAATCAGTAATACAAAACTCTCCAACTAAAAAGCCCAGACCCACATGGATTTACAGCAGAATTTTATCAGACATTTAATGAGGACCTACAAACAATATTACTTAATGTATTAATTTTTAATTTTTATTTATTATTTTTATTTTTTCTGTGTATGAGTGTACTGTCTGCATGTAGATTGGTGCACCCAAATAGTATAATGATGCAAAGGTCTGAAGAGGGCGTCAGATTCCCCTGGAACTAGAGTTAAAGATGGTTCTTAGCTGCCATGTGGGTGCTGGGAATTGAACCCAGGTCCTCTGTAAGAGCAGTTGGTGCTCTTAACCGCTGAGCCATCTCTCCAGCCACTACTTAAGCTATTTAAAAGTATAGAAGCAAAAGGTTGCATCCCAAATCCCTTCTATGAAAACAATATCACTTTAATATCAAAACCTAGAAAGGATTAAATAAAAACAAAAACTATAAACCCATATCCTTAATGAATATAGATGCAAAAATCCTCAACAAAATCCTTGCAAATTGCATACAGGTACACATCAAAAAGGTTATCCACCATGATCAAGTAGGTTTAATTCCAGATATGCAGGGATGATTCAACATACATAAATCAAATAGTGTCATAAATTATACTAATGGACTCAAAGATAAAAACCATGTGGTGGTCATCTCAATTGATTCAGGAAAGGCTTTTGATAAAATACAACATGCCTTTATGTTTAAAGTCGTAGACAGAATTAGACTGGAGGGAACATTCTTCACCATAATTAAAGCTATATACAACAAACACACAGCCAACATTATCTTAAATGGAGAAAAACTAGAAGCATTCCCCTTTAAGTCAGGAACCAGATAAGGTTGCCCACTTTCTCCCCTCCTCTTTAATACACTGCTTGAAACTCTTGCTAGAGCAATAAGAAAAGAGAAGGGGATTCAAGGAATTCTATATGGAAAAGAGGAGGTCAAATTATCCCTTTAGGAGATGACATAATATACCTAAGAGATCCCAAAATATCCACTAGAAAACTCCTAGAAATTATCAACAGTTTCAGTAAAGTTGCAGGTTACAAAGTTAATTGACAAAACTCAGTAGCCTTCCTCTATGCCAACAACAAGCAATTGGAGGAGTACATGGAAACCATTCCATTTACAGTAGCTTCAAAGAAATTAGGGGACTGGAATGACGGCTCATCGGTTAAGAGCACCGACTGCTCTTGCAGAGGACCAAGGTTTGATTCCCAGCACCCACATGGCAGCTAAGAACCATCTTTAACTCCAGTTCCAGGGGAATTTGACACCTACTTCTGACCTCCGAAGCACTGCATAACACGGGTGCACGTACTTACATGCAGACAGTACAGCCATACTCTAAAAAATGAATAAAAGAAAATAACTCAGAAGAAACGTGACCAAAGATGTTAGAGATCCATAAATGAAAACTAAATTTTTGAAGAAAGAGATTGAGGAAGACATCAGAAGATGGAAGTATCTCCCATGTTCATGGAATGTAAGAATTAATATATTAAAAATGAGAATCCTACCAAATTAATATAAATATCTAATACAGTTCCAGTCTAAATACCCATGACATTTTTTCACAGAATGAGAAGAAAGCATTATAAAATTCATATGGAAAAACAAAAGACCTCAGATAGCCAAGCAACCCTGAGCAAAAAGTGTAATGCAAGGGGAATTATTATACTAGATTTCCATCTCTACTACAGAGCTACAGTTATAAAAATAGCATGTTACTGGCATAAAAGTAGACCCATAATTAAATGGAATAAAATCTGAAGACTGAAAATTGAGCACATAAAATTTCAGGCACCTTAGGTTTGACAAAGGAACCAAAAACACTCAGTGGAAGTAGGGTAACATCTTCAACAACAGTGCTGGAAAAATTGGATCACCACTTGTAGACTTAAATTACACCCCCTAACTTTCACCTTGCACAAAAGTCAACTCTAAATGGATCACAGACCTCAATGTGAAACCTGAAACACTGAATATGATATTAGATAATGTAGGCAGTAACCTACAACATATATGTACAAGAAAAGACTTTCTAAATCAGTGGGTAGTTGTGCAGGAACTTAGATCAACAATTAACACGAGTTGTGCAGGAACTTAGGTCAACAATTAACACGAGTTGTGCAGCAACTTAGATCAACAATTAACACATAGGAACTTATTAAACTAAAATGCTTCTGTATAGCAAAGAAACAATCAAAGAAGTGAAGAGAAAACCCACAGTCTGGGAAGAAATCTTCACCAGTGAAACATCTGACAGGAATTTAGCCTCCAGAATATAAAATACTCGAAGAACAAAGGTCCAAGAAAATAAATGATCCAAGTAAAAGATGGGCTAAAGATCTGAACATAGATGGCTCAGAAACACGTTAAAATTTGTTTAACTTCATTAGCAATTAAGGACAAGTGAATCAAAACCACATTAAGATTAGCTATGCTTAAAGAAACAAACAACATTAATTGTAGGAGAGGGTGTGGAGAAAGAGGAGCACTTGTTCATTGCTGGTGGGATTGCAAACTCATACAGCCCCTGTGAAAAACAGTATGGAGAACACTTAAAAGACTAAAAACGAACTTACCGTTTGATCTGATTATAACATTCCTAGGTATGTACCCAAAGGATGCATCCAAAACAGAGAGATGTGCACAGCCATGTTTATTGCTACTCTTCTCACAATATCAAAGAGCTGGAAGCAACCCACCTGTCCCTTAACTGATGAGTGGATATATTTCTACACTGGAGTTCTATGCAGCAGTGAAAAAGGATGACTTCATGAATTTTGTGGGGAAATGGATGGAACTAAAGGCTGTTATGCTGAGTCAGGTGACACAGTCTCAGAAAAACAAAGGACATATATTATCCCTTATTTTTGTTTTCTAACACAAAATCTCTATATGTACATTAACATGATGAGAACAGTTAAGGGATAAACTAACTTCAACAAAAGTTACTGCCACTTCTATTTTAGTACACAATGTCTATAATAAAAGTAATTAATGGTACCAGGTGTGGTGACACACCTTTAATCCTAGCACTCCAGAGGCATAGGCAGAGGATCTCTGTGAGTTCAAGGCCAGCTTGGTCTACAGAGTGAGTTCCAGGACAGCCTGAGGCTACACTACAGGGAGACCCTGTCTCAAAATGAACAAAAAAGTAACTAATGTAATCACAAAGATATAAAATCATTTCAGTGCTCTATTAACTACAGATAGCCTCTTCCTACATACTGGTTACACTCCTTTGAAACTTGAGCCAAGGTCTTTGGCAACCTGCTTGCTAATAAATAAATGACCATGTTTGCTAAGATTGGTAAATAACAATAGGGTTCTTGATCCTCAAGGGCAGTAGTTAATTCAAAGGAATGATTATTTCTGCTCCAGGGAGCCATTCATTTTGGCATTTAGTTATGTTTTATATGTAAGACATTTGATCAGTCAGTAAGTCATACTCTAAGATATAATGCTATTGCAAATGAGATACTTATAACATGTTAGGTGGAATTATGACCCTGCCATCATTTGCAATTGACATTTAAGCTTAACATAAGGAGAGGCTATTTATTGGGTGTCAAGTTGACAAGGGGTGGACTTGTGATGGTTAATCCTGGGTGTCAACTTGACTGGACTGAGGAACAAATGGGAAAAAAAGGGTCTTCTGATTGGACCGCCTCAACCGGATGGCCCACCCCAAATGTGGGTGTTGCCTTCTGCCGGCAGGCAGTATAAAAGGCCATGGCTGAAGCAGCTGGTCCCTTTTTCTCCTGCAGCTTGCTTCTCTCATCTGGTAAGTTTGTCTTGCTGCTGTGATCAACCTTTTGGATCCCAGCGTGTACTGAGACCGGCAGATCTCCTGGAATCCATTCAGGCCTTCAGCACTAGACTGGGACTGCTGAGACATCCAGCCTTGTGGACTGAGCAGTTCCATGGATTCCCGGCCTCTCCAGTTCGGCACNTCTCAACCCAACCCTGGCTTATACTGAAATCCCAGTCACAGCTATTAGATAAAAGGGACACAAATGTTTCCCATGCTGCCATGTATTATACAAGGGATAATTCTGACATTTCCTTTCTATATAACTGGATAATTTTGCTGAGGAAAAGCTGAGTTCCACCTCCTTGAACCAGTGATATGCAGTCCAGAGGGAGACAGTCTGAAGGGGGGTATAAACCCCTTCAGCTTGGTTCCTGTTTATAGGTATGTGATACAACTTCTCCCTTCTGGAAAACTAGAAATCAGAATTTAGAGGTCTGAGAAACAAGAGAGGCTGCTCAGAGTATAATGACAATTTACAAAAACAAAGGGGGAAGGAATATACTTCCTCCCTCCAGGATGCAATTTTGCCTTACTCTCAAATAAAAGGCGTGGCAGATAAAGCTTCAGTGACAGTTCTGGGCTGCCTTCCCTGGAGCTGCCAGCCAGGGAGGCTCTAAAAGCCCCCAAAACAAAGGCTATTTGCCTGTAACTTCAGGTGAACATAAGAAATGGACAGTAAGACCCCATTGCTGAAGATATGGCATGATATGAGCATGAAAAAAACTTTATGTTGAGATTCTCCTCTGCAAATCAACAGCTGACCTCGATGGTGTTAGAAAACACTATGCAAACAGCTGGAAAGAAAAGGTCTCTAAAACTTCATAACGGACTTTTCGTGTTACACTTTTACATGCCAAAGAAGATGTAGCGCAATAGTGACAGCCTGGTAAATGTGCACCTGAAAAGAAAAATTTTAAAAAAAATCCCAAGTTGATCTATGGCCTGCTCACTGTTGGGGTATGACACATGACTTACACTGAAGCCTTGGTGCCTCTAATGTAAGGGGATTCTATCTACCATATTGGAAAGTTATTAGCATCCCTTCGTTAAAGAGTTATAATGACCCAACCAAGATATCTCCAAATCTATGTGTAGGTACCCATAGAAGAACTTGTTACAATTTTTAATATGTGTTGCTATTTGTCTGTTATTACTAGAATTTAAAAGAGACTGCTAGATGACTCACCAGTCTAGTAAACAGTACATGGACAGTCCCAAGAATGTGAATTGTCACCTCAGAGCATCACCTCAGAGAACAACAAACAAACCAAACAAACAAAAAACTGGATCTTCTATCTCTCACTCTCCCTCACTCTCCCTCCAAGCTCAGGAACTCTTGGAAGAGGTTGGTGCATCACATTGTAAGCGGCCAAGGAGGGGGGAATGACTTGTGAGATCACAGCCAAAACAGAGTGAATTTTTTTCCTTTTTATATTTGGTCAAAATATTCTGCAAGCAAACTTCTTCAATTGGATTGAAGCCCCTGGGTTGTACAAAAAATTGACTCATGATGTTAAGTAATGGGGTTTATATGGGCACTCTATGTTTATTGCCTATGTGTACTTAGTGGTCAAATTAAAAAAAATGTGTATATCCTCCTGGTAGATTTGAGAATCACACAAAGCTTTAGTTCTTCTTCATTTGTGAGGGGCTCAGTTGATTAAGTGTGAGTTGACCTAGTTGCAATATGTTTAAATTGAGATAAACTAGCTGGATGAGGTGGCACACCACCTTTAATTCCCAGCATTCTGGAGACAGAGTCAGGGCTGAATCTCTGACCAACTATGGTTCCAGGACAGCTGGGGGTACAGGGAGAACCCAACTCAAAAAAGACCAAAAAAGAGAGTTAAGCCTCATCATCTACTGAAGGATACATATTGTGATGTGGGGGCATGCAGAAGGGATGACACAGTTCATTGTATACAAACGTTTGTTGCTTATCCTACTCCTGCAATTGAGTGGCAAGATGACTTCCAGAAATGTTACAATTTAAAAGGAAAGAAATTTTTGTGAATGACTTCTCCACAACTGAGGCAATCAACACTGTATAATTAAAGATTTTTTTCTTTCAGAATTGCCTGTACTGCAAGGTTCAAGCTTATCCACACACAGGATCTTAGCCATTCATCTGGACATATTATCTCATTACTTAAATTATTCATTGCTACAAAGTCAACAAATCAACATATTTACATAATCAAGTTAAGTGCCCTGGGTTTGGTTCATAAATATTTAAAAGTGTAATATCCTCCTGGTGGATTTGTCTTTTATGTATTGAAATGTCCTTCCTTTCTCTTCTGACTAGTTTTAGTTTCACATCTATTTTATCAGATAGCACAGCTACAACAGCTTATAACCTCTTTTCAAATATTTTTGCCCTTAGGTGGCATCAATAGTTGATGATGAGTTTCTAGGAAAGGGTGAATGAAAATGATGGATTATGTTTTCCTTTTTATTGAATTTTGGTGATTTTTATGTAATATAGTTTGGTGGCATTTAGATCTCTCCCTATCCCAACCTTTGCTTATTGCCCCTCCATCCTATTTAGTATGCTCTGCTAACACCACTAGAAACTGAATTTCCCAACAGAGATGATGAATGGTATAGAAAAAACCTCCAAGAGCCCCAGGCAGCCTGGTGTCTACTGATACAGCTCCCTACAGAGAAGGCTTCTCTGTAGACACAGTCACTCAAAACCCTCCCCTTTGACTGCATAGTTTTGTTGACCTGTAGCTCAACTTTAATGTGTTCATGTGTCTTTCCATTGCTTCCAGCATTTTAGGACATCTGAAAGCTACCGCCAACATTGCTGTGTATAGCCTCTGCATGTGAAAGCCAACCTAACAATTATTGAAATTTGTAAATACATAAACTGTTTTTTCTTAAAACAAAAATCTCCAACATCCCCAGAGAAAAATGCTTGGGATTTCAGGACAATCTTGACTCACCAGGAAGGTGACCTTGGCAACGCACTATTAATAGCTGCACTAAAAGTTGCCTGACTCGGGTGACTGACTCAGATCCACAAAATATA
Organism: Rhizomys pruinosus; assembly: GCA_009823505.1. Taxonomy (NCBI): domain Eukaryota; kingdom Metazoa; phylum Chordata; class Mammalia; order Rodentia; family Spalacidae; genus Rhizomys; species Rhizomys pruinosus. Next base: position 77,849 of record VZQC01003370.1, read on the forward strand.
TTACAAGACTGTCAAAACTTCCAAAAATACTTTGTTAAGATGGAGTGTGGAAGGTTCAACATAATATACATCAGCAAGATTTTCCTATAGAACATACATTTTTAAATGAAAGAGCACTAAGGCAGAAACTGTTCAAAGCATTGACTCTACTCAAGAAAGATCGTGTATTACTGTTTTCTCTAATATTCATATTTCCCTTGTTTAAAATTGTTTGATACCGTTTCTAAATAATGACTTTACCGACTGTGGTATGTGGTTGAGTGGTGCTTATCCTCCCATAAAGGGATCCCCAGGCATGAAGAGTCTTGATCTCACCTTGTCTCAAAAACAGCAGCACTATCTTTTGGTAGGCTGACAATAGGCACATTACCCATGTGGATGAGGCTATACTAGGGCTATGGAAAGGGAGGGAAATTAGAAAAGTGGGAGGCATGTGGAGGGTTCCTACTACACTCAGTTATATACAAATATATTAAATATGTTCATGTACAGAGATGATCTAAAACATGATGGGTAGAAATATTTTAGAATACAGTTATTTCAAGAATTATCGAGTGTTTTAAATGTGCCCTGAAATGTTGGCATGTCATTTCAGCGTTTCCATTGGAATTGCTCTTGTAATATTTTTGCACAAAATGGACTGAGAAAAAGATTGCTATGGTTAAAGATAAAGTATAATTTGGTCTTATTTTAATGTCTCCTGTGGAAACACTGGGGATGATTCAGGATATTTAAAACAGTGTTGAACAGCTTACAAGAAATTAAGCAAACTTGGACATTTGAAAATTAAAATTCGTTCTTTCCATGAAAAAAAAATGTTTGAAACAGGAGCTGGAGAGATGACTCAGCGGATAAGAGCGCGACTACTCTTACAGAGGACCCAGGTTGATTCCCAGTACCCACATGGCGACTAAGAGCCATCTTTACGCCAGACGTGGTGGTGCATGCCTTTAATCCTAGCACTCAGGAGGCAGAGGCAGGTGGATCTCTGTGAGTTAAAGGCAAGCTTGGTCTACAGAGTGAGTTCCAGGCCATCTGGGACTAAAGGGAGACCCTGTCTCAAAAAATGTTTGAAACAACAACAGCAAAAGCAGCAGCAACAACAACAACAACAACAACAAAAGACTGGTTCAAAGAACTGACCGAAACTGAATATCTGCCTGAAACTGTAAACTTCTGCATGAAAAATTTTGAAAGCAACTGAGCAAAAGATGAAAAATATGTATGGCAGAATGCATGAGCTCTGGTGGGATGGGGGCAAGGAAGGGGGAAATGGGTTTAGATTTGATTGGAAATGTATGAAATGCACAAAGCTTCAAAAATTGGCTTTGAAAAAATGTTTGAGAAATTGAATTTAAAATGAAAAGAGATTTATTTTAGCTTATAGATTGGAGAAGTCTGTTTATACATGATCATATACATCTGTCATAAGAAAGGAATTGAACATCAATAGAAATTTTGGAGGTACAGAGAATAGAAATGAAACCAACAGGTGTGGTCACAACTGACCCTTATAAGACAGCTGTCAACTTGAACCTGGACACCACAAGAAGTGTTCACCATTGACCACCATCCTACACTCCAGGTGAAGATCACTGTAATTTTGTTTCTCTCCTCTGAGATAAAGGCCATGCTTTTCTCAAGCTGTTTGTCCTGATACTGACCACAAAGCTCCAATTCCCTATTGCCTACACCCAATTTCCTACACACCCTATAGCCTACAGCCTATTTCCAGATGTGGTAGCACACATATTTTGTCCCAGTACACCTTTAAACCCAGCCTTTGAGACACGGAGGCAGCCAGGTCTCTATGAGACCAAGGTCAACCCAACTTCTCAACATGGTGAGTCTCCAGGACAAGTCCAGGACAACTGAGCCTACCGGGAGACTCTGTCTTAAAGGAACAAAATACCAAGTAAATAAACTACATTTTGCTAGCTTTTAGAAAAATTCTCATGGGTGGTTGGTTGGTCAGGAATCTTGGTCTGGCTTATGTGGAAGTCCTTGTACCTTGGAGAATTGTCTGTTAGTAAAATTTTAACCATCATGGTCATATGGGGAAATAGTAGTGCAAACGTACAGGGAAAACTGATTGATTTCCCAAACTGCATCTTATCTGAAACTTTTGAGTTGATGACTATTTTTTAGAAAATTTAACTTGCTCAAAGCTCATTTCTGGTTTCTTCAGTATATATGTATATATATATATGTCCTCTGTCATCAGATATCTTGAATATGACACTTACCTTTGTGTTGTAAAAGCCTAAATAAAAATTAGCTTCCTTTGACCTTTAAATTTATAAAACTCCACTAAAAATAAATCCATCTAACTTTTAAGCAAGTCTACAAAAATACTTTTCAAAGAATCAAATGCTTTATGAGAATAAATATACTTCCAAGTCTTTAACAGTTCTATGAGAGTTTTATTTGATTTTCTAGGACTGCAACTCTGTTCTCCAGACATTTCACATATTTTTCCTTCTGTCTACAACAGTGCCAGATGGCACTGCCTGGGGAGGGATGTCCACTCCTCCTCCCAGATGGATGCTGCTTCACTCCTACTTTGCAGCTGGGGATACACCTAGCTCTGGGGAGAGAGTGTAAAATGAAAGTCAACTGTCACAGGCTGTTTTATCCAGGCAGAACTGGCCACCAGCTACAGCAGGATTCCATACCAGGACAGGGGCAAGGGAGGGGAAGGGGCAAACTGAGTGTAAGGGAGAATGGGGGACACTTAAGCTAGTTTACTAATGGCCTAAACATGATTGTAAATATACAGAGTTGTTAATTTTCAGTCCACTCCTGACTTTGCTAGACCCCTGGTTACATATTTGGATTAAATGAAAGCAGATAAATACTGAATTACACCTGGCTACTGAAAGATGTTCTTTATGTTTCTCTGTATTCTACAATTGTTACTTGTGATATTTCTTTTGCCCATAGAAGTAACTAGGCTCAGGAGAGGCTATGTTAGACCCCTGAACCAGCAGTATGCAGTCCAGAAGGAGACAGTTTGGATAGACTTCGTAAACCTTTTCAGCTTATTTATTCCCTGTCTATAGGTATGTGGTACAACTCCTGCTTTCTGGGAAAACTTTAAATCAGGATATGGTGGTCTGGGAAAGAAAAGAGACTGCTTCTCTTTGTAGTAAAGAGTCTAAACTTGAGAAATCAATATGGAAAATAATCTATGAATTCAAGTCTGCTATTCAAAATCACAATTTCTGTTTTATTCTTAAAAAGGAGTTTGAACAATATTATGCTTATAAATGGTATCAGATCACCCCATGTGAAGTATTGGAAGATTAACATTCATTTTTCCTTATAATAAAATAAGACTTTTTGTCTCTGCACCAAATCAGGTCAAGGGGCCAGGAGAGGGGTGAGCCTGGTGTCTTGTTTCCTTGTATCTCATACCCATAGGATCTGAGAGGGCACTCTGTGAGCCAGACTGCTGAGGACCCCAGGGTGTAGCTGGTGTACAGGGTGCAGTTTGGAGCTCTGTGGTTGGGGTGCAAGTCGGGCCAGTCCATCCTTCCTTGCTGGAGTCCTATGGAAAGCCCAGCACTCTGGGTGGGGACAAGAGTATCCCTTCTGCAGCAGTGATTACAGCAGTGCATTGGAAGATGCCTGGGAGCATGCCATTGAATGCTACTCCCAAATGGTAGATCTGCAGTGTGTGGCACAGCTCTTGAGAATTGAAGATAAACAGGATTCCATTGGGTGTGCTACCAGCATCACGACAGTGCTGGGGGAGGTGCGTGGGAAGAAGGCTAGGAAGATACTGCAGCAGAGCCTGAGGCCTACACAAATGCTGGCACATCTGGAAGCTTAGTGTGTTCAACTCAGGAGAACTGGAGACAAACTGGACTCCCAGCAGAAACTTCTGAATATGACCTCCAAATTCTTTATTTTATTTATTTATTTGGGCTTTTCGAGACAGTGTCTCCCTGTAGTCCCAACTGGCCTGGAACTCACTCTGTAGACCAGGCTGACCTTGAACTCACAGATATCCACCTGCCTCTGCCTCCCAAGTGCTAGGATTAAAGGCGTGTGCCACCACGCAGGGCACAATCTCCAAACTCTTTAATTTAATAACCTGATTTCTTCATTCCCTTCATTCCAAAGGTTGATACCCAGAGGGCTTGACAGGTGGTTATGTTCGATATGGGGAAGAAATAGTATGTATGTATTTTTGCTTTTAAATGAGAACTACAAAAAAAATAAATGAAAACTACAGAACAATGTATGATGTTTGGTTTTATATGATGCATTTTGTTAAGAGGAAACATTTCATTTTGATAACAATGATTGTCATGGAATATTGATTTCAGAGTTCAATACAAAATCAAATTGTATTGTTCCTGTTTAGATGAAATTTTAAGTGTGTTCCTACAGAAATTAACTGAAAAGTATTGGAAAACTAGGAAGTATTTGGAAAATAAACAAGTATACCAGGGTTATTTGGAGACAGTAAAGCTCTTGAAGACTGAATACTAAGTGGTAAAGAATGTTGAAAGTGATAAAAGAGGGATAGCTGGAGAGATGGCTCAGTGTTTAAGCGTGACGACTGCTCTTGCAGGGGACTGGGGTTCAATTCCCAGTACCCACAAGGCAGCTAAGAACTGTCTTTAAGCTGGGTGTGGTGGCCCATGTTTTTAGTCTGAGCACTCTGGAGGCAGATCTCTGTGAGATCAAGGCCAGCCTGGTCTAAAGAGTGAGTTCCAGGCCAGCTGGGGCAACAGGGAGACTGTGTCCCCCCCCCCCCAAAAAAAAAAGAATGTTGAAAGTATATATAATTCTAGACAGAAAATTAAGGAACTTTTTAATTGAGGTAGTTAAAACCTTACTAGGTTTAGAGATACTCCTAAGAAGGTTCTAAAAGTTTAAGGAGACTTTAGTATTATATTTGGTTCTGAATAGAGAATAATCCTTTTCACAGTTCCTATGTCTATTTTCTATAGTTCCTAAGTCAAATAAAGAAAGCAGTTTTACTGGTTTTATAAGAGATTACCTCTATAACAGTTGGCTCCAATTTACAGTTAGAGAACGACCTCATCGTCATCATATTCCTCCCTGTTTTATGAAGGGGAGGTAAGAAAGTCTCTTGCATTAAAACTTTGCGGCACCTAGAAGGTAAGTTTCGTTTGGACTCCTTATAAATAGTTGTTACAAGTAGGATCCACAGAGGGGTTTGATGTCTGTAGCAGTCTGAGGTTTTTCTTCCTTTCAATGTTCAGATGGGCCAAACATTCTGCTGGCCTTCCTGGTATTTCCTACACAATGCAAAGCTGACTTTTCTTTCTCAGCGTTAAGTTGTGACATTTTGACATCTGAACATACAAATCTTTTCCTGTAGTTAGTTTTAAGATTAATTGCAAAGTTTTTTGACAAAAAGGTTTCTTTCATATATTATATATATATATATTATAATTATAATTAGTTATATATACTATATAATATATATCCCTCCTTTTAATTTTCATTTTTTTTTGTTTGTTTTGGACCATGGAGCTCAAAAATGAGCAGTCTGTAATAACACATATACCTAATAGTGTGGAATCAATGCACAGATGTTCATCATCATTCACCCAAGCTATTTTGGGTGACTGTATGTCATTAATTAGGAACAAACTTGATTTTTTAAGTTAAATCAATCCTAACAGGTAAAGAGAATGCTACAAGATGATACTGTATAACAAAAAATTATAGAATCATTTGTATGTGCCAATCCCAAAGTTTGTTATGCACTTAAGCAAAATATATTAATAAAGGGAGAGCTCTGATATCAGCAATGGATGATCTACCAAGAGATGTTGGCCAAGGGAAGTCCAAGCCCCCCCCAAAAGTAAAGGCTTCTTGCCTGTAAACTGGGATACCTGCAAGAAGAGAGGTGATAAGGCCCCTGCTGTTGAAGACTGATGTAGCATGGGAAAAGATGTATTGAGACCACACATCGGCAGTTTACAGTTGGTCTTGGAATACCAGAGAGTGTTACCAAAAGGCCACTAAACCAGTATAAGTAAATATAGATCTCCTGAGTCAAGCAAGACTCCTCCGTCAGCACAGTTACACCTCACCTGCCTGGAAAATACTGTGCAGCAGTGGCAGCCATATGCTGTATATCCCAAATCTAATTGTATAAGCCTCTCTCCTTGGAGGAATAAACCCATGGCTGATGGCCCAAAGCTTACATCTCTTAAGGGTAGGAGATGTTGTAAGACCCTGGCATTTTTGCAGAGAAAATTAATTCATGGATTAACATACCATCCAAACATTGTGTCTATACCAAAGTAACCTACCATAAAAATTAGACTGTTTAAATACTTATATTCTAATTGCTTGTGCTTCGTTAGTAGGATTGAAGGGTTATTTCCTGGACAAACTGTCACCCATGTAAGGAAACAGCCAGAATTGACCAGAGTCCAAACACAACTCCAAGAAAGGAGACTGTTTTGGCTTCTCTCCACCAGTGCCCCTTTTCTAAGCCTAGGGAACAATCTGCGGAAGGGGGACATGGTAGAATGCAAGGGCTGTGATTGGGGTGAATGGTGAAAACTACAGCAATATAGTCTGGAACACTTATTTGATCAACTTTGATTGAACAACAAGCCACCCCCCCCAAGCTGGATGGTGGGACCCTTGGCTGTGTGGGTTTGGGCACAACTGCTTGCAAATTGGTTTTAAATGAAGGATGCTTGTACTCATAAATTATTACTTATTGTTAAAAATGAAAAAAATTAAAGAAGTAATAGGAAAAACAAATAAAGAAGGTTCTAAATGTTTATTAGAATACGGGATGGAGATATGACACCTAGTGGTTAAGAGTGCCGACTGCTCTCTTGCAGAGGATTTGGGTTCTATCCGCGGCACCAACATGGCAGCTAAAAACTGTGTTTAACTTCAGTTCCAGGGAATCTGCACCCTCTTTGACTCTCGCAGACTCTCGCATGCATGACAGGGTGCACAAAGCGACATGCAGACAGTACATTCATACACATGAGAAATAAATAAAAAAAAAAAACTTCATTATAACATATAACACCTAAATAGATTTAAAAATACAATAGAGTTTCATGAATTTCATTTTGAATTCTATTAAACACTTTAACAATATTCCTAAAAAGATGCATGATGTCCAACAGGTTGATTTTTCAGAGAAATGTAAATGAACCCCTCCAACTCCTCGCCCGGTACAAAAAAAACGTGAACTTAGATGGATCAAAGACCCTCAACGTGAAACCCCAAACTCGGAAGGTGATAGAAGAAAAAGTTGCAGCCGACTACAAGACATAGGAATAAGAAAGACTTGCTAAATCAGACAGCAGCGCACAAGAATTAAGGTCAACAATTGACAAATGGGACTCATTAACTCAAAAGCTTCTGTACAGGCATGAGCTATGGCGTATGGGGAATAGCGGGAACAGGGTGCAGATTTTGTTTAAAAATAAATAAATAAATTTAATGGAAAAAAAATAAAAAAAATACAAATTCTATCAACCGAAAAAAAAAAAAAAAAAAGGAGGCACCTGGATTGACTGCCAACCTGTGGAAAGAAAAGCCTGGACAAAGCTGAGTCCAAAGTGTCACTTAAAATTGGACTGTTTTTGCTTCTCAATTATTCTCGCCCCTTTTCCCAAACCCTACGGATCACTTAGGAAGAGGTGGGCAAGTTAGAATGTAAGGGCTGAGGGGATTTGGTAATTCCTGAGATCTCAACAAATATGGACTGGACTCTTATGCTTGTGCACAGAAGCCTCCCTAGTTAAAATATGGAGCCCTTGGGTTGTTCAAAATGTGAAAGCATAGATACTTACTAATTTAGGTTTTGCATGAGTGTTGCTTACATTCATTGTGTACATTTGGCAATTTGTTCACTCCAGGTTGGGGTTTGGGGATATTAATTGGCTTTTGTGTAAAAAATCATAATCTCATGTCTGACCTGCCTCCTTCACTTGAGATAGGCTTGAGCAGCTGGCTATTCAGAAATCAGGTTTCTTTGTGATGTTAGCCTCTCCCATGTGTTCACCTGCTTCCCGGAAAAAAAAGAAATTAAAAGCTTGAGATGTGGGAAAAGTCCATAAAGTTAGATATGAATGGGCGAGCATTCCAATCAGTGTCACCTAGTGCATAAGTGGGAATCACTAGGATGGCAGGCCCCATAGCGGTGGAAGGTGGTGATACATAGCTCTGAGATTTGGCCCCAGGAAATTTAATCACACTGGCTATAAAACCCCGCAATTTTTGAATAAATGATCTCTCTTTATATGGATACTTCACCACGCATCCATGTGCTGTGGTCTCCCACATGTGTTTTCTACATGGATCACTGGGGAATTAAATGGGAGGCTATACAAGATATTTGGTCCATTTTATAGCAATAAGAACAACAAAAATTGTTTGAAAACTCCAATAAAAGAAAGAGGAAATTATTCTCAATATAGACAGTTTCTCTGACATGTTCAGGTCTTTGAATTAAATATTAAAATTTATTTAATGAATGAGTAGCCACATAGTAAATAAGATGTTTACACCCATTTTCACCAACTGAGCTGCAATAAATACCCAAGGTTTCAATCAATGGCTATATCATGCCCCCTCTCCAATTATGCTGCAATTTGGGTTGCCTTGATCTTTTGACCTGGGGCATGTCAGCCAAATAAAACCTTCCATCTGAAAATTTGTTTTGTCAAAGTGGTTTTGTCACAGCAATTTTGAAGGCAAACTAGAAATAGAAAGAAAGAGCAACTCCAATCAATAGAATTCATTATGAAAGGTAGAATATCAGACTAACAGACAGTTAAAAACGAGATCTAGACAGTCATAAAGGAATACTTCAAAAACTTATACTGTAATAAATTTGAAAACCGAAGAGAAATTGATGAATATCTGCAATCTGGGGAATGACCAAAACTAAACAAGAGGAGATTGATAGCTTAAACAGAAACATAATACATGAAGACTTTAAATGTGATAAGAAGCCCTACCACTAAAATAACCCAGGTCTAGATGGTTTCACAAGCAGAATTCCGATAAAACATTTAAAAGGACTTACAACCACTATTGCTAAAACTGTTCAGAAAGATAAAAACAGAGGAAGGAAATCGTCCCCCACAAACTCCTTCTGTGAAGCAGCATCACTCTAATAAAAACAGCCACCCCCCCATAGGAGTGCACCAAAAAGGAGAATTACGGCCCATATTAGTAATGAACTCAATGCAAAAGTGCTCAGCAATACTTGGCAACCATGTACAGACCACATCAAAAAGATCATTCACCATAAATCAGAGGTTGGGATTCATAGCAGAATGCGGGATGGTTCACATACAAAATCGTCAATATCATAAAACACGTAAATGGACTGAAAGGCAAAACCACTGATCATCTCAATTGACACATAAAGCCTTTGACAAATCCAGCATCCCTTCATGATTAAAGTATTAGAAGGTATTGAACTGGAGGAATCATTCCTCAACGTAATCGGAAAGCCGTATTAAGAGAACCCACAGACAGCAAATCATTCTAAGGAGAAAAGTTATAAGGATTATTCCCTTAAAGGTGGGGAACCCGACATGCTGCCCCTTGTCACCACTCATCTTCATTATAGTGCTTGAACACTGGCTAGGGCAATTAAGGCAAGAAAAGGAATTAATAAAAATTTAAAAAGAGGAAGGAAAAAAATCATTTTGTGCAGATGATATGATAGTTTAACCTAAGGGATCCAAACCTCCCGACCAGCAGGCAATAATAGAAGATTAAATTTTCATCCAGTAAGAGTAGTGGTTACAGAAATTAACGCTAGAAAAACATAGCCCTTAGTCTTTAGCAAACAAATACCAAGCACCTGAAGAAGGAGAAGCACGGAGTCCTTCAACCAATCGACACAATAGACTCAAACAACAATACATACCCAGGAAGAAACCTAAACAAAACATCAGGTCGCTACAACAAAAAATTAGAAGCTCCTTAATGAAGGAGATTGAAGAAGACATATCAGAAGATGGAAGACCTTCAAGGCTCATGGATTGGAAAAAAAAGTAGTAGAGTAAAAATGTCCATGCTACACAAATTAATATACAGAAACAATGCAACCCCAATTAAATCCCCAGGTCCATTCATTCGCAGGTTGGAAAAATATCTTAAATTCATATGGAACAACAAGAGACCCAGAATAGCCAAAACAGCGAGCCTGAGCAATAAGAGCAATACAAGGGGAATCTCTATACCAGACATCAAGCTATACTGCAGGGCTTTAGTCATAAAACAGCCTGGTACTGGCACGAAAACAGACCCATAGACCAACGGAACAAAACTGAAGATCCAAACTTAGCACATACAAGTCAGCCACTTTATATTTGTCGAGGGGGGGGGCAAAAAGACTCAAGGTTGAAAGGAAGCATCTTCAAAAATGGTGTTGGCAAAACTCAATCACTACTGTAGAAAAATAAATTAAACCCTACCTCTCACCATGAACAAAAATCAACTCCAATGGATAAAAGACTCAGTGAAACCCAAACTCTAAAGGTGATAGAGAAGGTTGGCACCAACTTACAAGACATAGTGTAGGAAAAAGACGTCCTAAATCAGACAGCAGCTCTCAAGAATAAAGGTCAACAATTGATAATTGGGACCTTATTAAACTCAACAGTTTTCTGATAAAGCAAAAGAAACAGTCAGGGAAGTGAGAGAAAGCCCACAGAGTGGGAAGGGAAACCTTTACTGATGATACATCTGACAGAGCACTAATTTCCAGAATATACATAAACTATTCAAAAGCCAAGTAAGAAAACGAATGACTCACTCAAAAAGATAAAGAGCTGAGGCAGAGACTTCACATGGAGGAAAGAAGAGGTCTGAAAACATCTTAAAAAATGTCACAGTCGGTAGTAATTAGGAAATGCAAATTAAAACCATTTTAAGAATGGCCATGCTCACCCTGATAAGGCTGGCAAAGATAAAGAAAACAAAGGATATAATGCTGGACAGGGTGGTGGGGAGGGGAACACTTCATCCACTGCTGTAGGAATGCAAGCTTGTTACAACCACTATGGAAAGCAGTATGCAAAGCCCTTAAAAGCTTGAAATACCGCCTGACCCAGCCAGACCACTTCTGGGAATATTAGATCCATCAGACTCTTCCTACCAGAAATACATGTACAGGCATGTTTTTGTTGCTGCTTTCTTCATAATAGCGAAGAGCTTGAACCAACACAAATGCACCTCAAACAATGGGGGAAGAGAAAGTGGTGGTACATCTACACAGGGGAGTTTGCATGGCAGTTGGTTAAACAAAGATGACATCTGAAATTTGCAGGTAAAATGGAGTGGAGCGTGGAAGACATTAGGTAAGTGAAGTAACACAGTCCCAGAAAACAAACGAACAAAATGGTGTCCCTCATAATGTGGATTCTAGTACCAACAACCCAGATAAAAAGATTTCTCATGGAGAGGGATGGATAGTAAAAGAACAACAGAAGACTACATCAGAAATGGACTTAAGATGGTTATTGGAAGGGGGATGGTTTGAGAAGTGACAACGGTGTATATTCGATTAATTCATATTAGTTGACTTGATCTCATCAGTACCCAGTTTTGCCTAGACCTGTCTACAGGATACATGGTTTTTAGGAATTAGTAAAAGTAAAAGTAGGGCTGGAGAGATGGCCGAGCGGTTAAGAGCGCCGACCGCTCTACAGAGGACCCGGGTGCGATCCCCACACACCATAGGGCGGCCGAGAGCCGTGTGAAACACTCCAATTCCAGGAGAACTCCCAGTTCCATGGGAATCCGAGAAGACCCTCTTCTGACCTCCGCGGGCATTACACGGACCCGGATGCACAAACCTGCATGCAGAACAGTACATTGATACACATACGAAATAAATAAAAAAAAAAAAAAAGTAAAAGAAAACAGTGTATGTTAAACAACAGTTGGTTTAACAGAATCGAATAAAAATGGTAAATGCCATATGAATTAAAAAGGAGATAATATTCTGCTGTTGGCCAGCACATTTTTTTTACACAAAATCTGTAGAGCAAGAACTTTTGGATTGACACATACAATGTTCTCTATAATTTCTCTTGTACAGTATCACACCTATTTAAGCATGCTCTTTAAAGATGATTTAATGATAAAATTAAAGTTTGCTTCCCAAGTTTAATCAGATAAGAGTCACCCAAAACAATGGGTGAATTTGATGAAATCTGTGCATTGACTCCACCCTATAGTCATGTATAATACAACTTTCTTCTGGATACTCATGGGTCAAAAAAAAAAAAAGGGGGGAGATACAGAAAGACATCAAACATTTTCGTCAAACCCCTGCAATTCAAATCGTAAAACTAACTAAGGGAAAAAATTTATATGTTCCAACAGGCAAGAATGGCAACCAACTTAACGTCTGAGAAAGAAAAGTTACAGTTTTGCATTGAGTAGTATGTACCAAAAAGTGACAACAGAAAGGCTGACCCGTCTGAACATTGAAGGAAGGAAAAGCCTCAGATTGCCATAAACAATCGAACCCCTCTGTTTATCCCTACATGTAACAACTAGTTTATAATGAGTCCTAGTTGGAAGGTTACATTCTAGGTGCCACAAAAGTTTCTGATGAGAGACTTCCTTGGCTTCCCACCCATAGAACAAGAGAAATATGACAAGGATAAGGTCGCTCCCCAACTGTAAATTTTGAGACAACTATTATAGAAGTAAACTCTTATAAAAACCGGTATAACTGCTTTCTTAATTGACTTCTAGACATGGGAACTGTGGAGGGGATTACTCTCAGTTCAGAAACAAATATAATACTTAAAGTCGCTAGGTCATGCACTCAGGCAAAATATATAAATACAGGAGCTCATGACATCATCAATGGATTGTGCTAACAGGGGATTGGCCAGGGGATCCAAGGCCCCAAAAGATAAGGGCTCCTGGCCCTCTAAGTTGGGATACCTAAAGGAGGAGAGGCAATAAGACCCTGCTGCTTGAAGAACCTGATGTAACATGGGAAAGATGTATTGAGACAAACATGCAATTTGTACAGTTGGTCCTGAAATCCAGAGAGTGTTACCAAATGGCCACTAAACCCATAAACTAAATATAGGGTCCCTTGAGTCAACACAGACATCCTCCGTCACACCAGCTACACCTCACCTGCCTGAAATACGTGTAGCAAGGTTGCAAGCCATGTTCCGTAATATTCCCAATCTATTGGCTATGAGCTCTCCCTGGAGGAATAACCCTGTCTGATGCCACAAGCTTCAGTCCTCTACATGGTTAGGAGATGTTATAAGCCCAGGTAAAGCCCTGTCATATTTAACAGGGTAAAATATGTAAGTCATGGATTACATACATCCAAACATTGTGTCATATACCAAAGTAACTACCATAAATAATTAGTACTGTTTAAAACCATATATCTAATTGCTTTGCTTCGTTAGTAGGATGAAAGGTTATTCTCTGGACCAAAACTCCCAGCCCATGTAAAGAAAACAGCCAGATTGACCAGTAGTCCAAACACAGCTCCAAGAGAGGGACTGTTTCTTCTCAATCACACCGTGCCCCTTTTCTAAGCTAGGAAATCCGTGGGAGAAGAGGGGGCTGGTAAATGTAAGGCTGTGAATTGGGGGTGAATGGTTGAAACGTACAGATAAGTTGGACACGTTATTTGATCAACTTGAATTGAACATACACAGTCCCCCCCCACTGGATGGTGGGACCGGAGCGTGTGGGTTGGGCACAACATGCCTGAGATAGGTGTTGCTTAAATGAAGGTGCTTGTATTCTCATTAAATACTTACTAGTTAAAAATGAAAAAAAAAAACTGAGAGAAAGATGCGGGACAGTTATGGTAGAATGAATGATCTAGGATGGGTAGTAGGAAATTGGGGGGGGGGAAGCAAGCAAATAAGCCTGAAACGAATTTGGAAAAATGTTGATGAATGCACAAAGCAACCAAGCCAATAAAAGCGTATTTTAAAAAAAAAAAAATAAAATGACTGTGAAATGAGCCTACCACCTGAACCCAGCCATACCACTTTCTGGGAAATATATCAGCAAAACTCTTCTCCACATCAGAATATAATGGGCAAGCCAGGTTGTATTGCAGCTTTCTTCACAGTAGCGAAGAGCGGGAACCAACCCTGCGTCATCCAGCTGTGCGTCTGCGCAACCCCACTCCAGTTGTCGGCTTGTTAAAGTTTTAATATGAGAAATTATATTCAAAACAGGCGGGGGAGGTGTGCCCTGTGGGACTGGACCCCCTGGAGGTCCCTGGAAGAACACTTGGCTAAGATCACTCCTGAGATTGAAATGCTTTCCTAGGATATTACGTTTTTCTGGTGTTGGACTTAGCATAACACTTAGCACATAAAGATCTTTTCTTAAAGCTTATAGATACAAAATAAACCATTTGAATGTGTCAAGAACTGGCAAATTAAAATGCCTCTCTTGGGCACAGGGCTTTTTCCTGGCACCAAGAATTTCTGCAGATCCAAGAGTAAAAAACAGACCCTTCTCCTTAACAAACAATGTAAAGTAGGCTGTTAATGTATATGGCAAGATTAAAAAAAAAAAAAAAAAAAACTGCTTCAGATCAAGAAAACAAAATAAGTTGCTGGACAGTATTGTTCTTGCCTTACATGAATGTCCTTAAAAAAAACAGATTCCAGTGGTAAAATGTATGATGAAAAGACATCTCTACATTAGGTTAAAATAAAAAATTCCCCTCAAACCTAAAAATAAAAGATTCTTGTTTTCCTCCGGCTGGTACCAGACAAAGAGGTAGATAAGGCATTCCTCTTATTAAAGCCTGGATTCTAACACTCCCCAGTAAAGCAAGACAGAGGCTAAGTCTCCTTATACCAGCCACTTATCTGACAAAAAACCAAGCTGTTAGCTGGAGCAAACAGTGGGAAAGCTCTTGGTTCTCAGTAAAAAATTAAACCTTAGATTAGCAGTCAGAGTTAGAAAACTAATAGTTAACTTAGGATACTATAGGAATAAGGTTTTTACTTCAGTAGAAACTTAAAAGCAACTATTAACTGTAGGATGTATTTACTCTAGCCTCAGAATGGAGACATAGGACCAATACCTGCTGCTAAGAACTTTGTAGTTAGTACTCTGTGAGCTATGACTTTTAAATTATGACTTGTCTTCTTAGAAATGGTAGTTCTTCCTCAGTAAAGGTTGTCCTTAAGATATTTCTACATTTTACTTCAAGGAAAGTTTATTTCCTAACCAAACTTTGTGATGTTTTAGTTTTCTGCTCTGAGTGCTCTGAGCTGTTCAGTTAATGTGTAAATCTCGACTTTTTTACCTACCTATGAAATTGTAAAGCTTTGCCAAATCCTTTGTTCTGCCCTCTCCTAAAAACCACTATATATTCACTGCTCCTGTTCAATAAAGCTGCTGTGGATTTGGGAAACTTCTATTTGTCTCTCATCTCTGCAAGCCATCAACTTCCTTGTGTTTTTCCTGCCAAGAGGACTATGCAGAAATCCACGACCCCCCCAAGGAGAGCTAGCCGATAGCAGGCAGCCGAAAACGGTCCGCAACTAACCCAAATGCCTCTCAACCCATGAATGGAGAGGGAAAATGTGGTCATCTACCAATAAGTGCTATCCATTGGTAAAGAAAGTGACATCATGAAATTTAGGTAAATGGATGGAACCAGGAGATATTATGTTAAGTGAAGTACAATCACAGTCCCAGAAAACAAAGGTGAATGGTAAGCCCTCATCGGTGGATGCTAAGCGACAGAACCTAGTTGTCGCGGAATGCCAGAGAGTTTACCAAAGGCCACTAATCGAATTGAAAGCAAATATTGTTCTCCTGGGAGTCAGCAAGACTCCTCCATCAGCATCAGCTACACCTCACCTTCCTGGAAACGACTGTGCAGCAGTGGCAGCCATATGTCTGTATATCCCAAACTATTGGCTATTAGCTCTCTCCTTGAAAGAATAATTTACCAGCTTAGGCCACAAGCTTACATCCTCTAGTTGTTAGGATATGTTATAAGCCCAGTAAGACCTTGTCATCTTTACAGAAAAGCTATAGTTTTTCATGGATTAGCATACCTTCCAAACATCTGTGGTCTATACCAAAGTAACATACCATAATAATTAGTACTATTAAATACCTGGTTATCTTTGCTTGGGCTTGTCACAGTAGGGGAAAAAAAAAAAAAATGAAAAGGTTTTTATACTGGATACCGCCAGTCCATGAAAGGAAACAGCCTGGACTGATCATTGTCCAAAATGACATCTCCAGCGAAAGTAGACTGTTTGGCTTCTCAACCACTTGTGTCCCTTTTCTAAACCTAGGGAAAAACCTGTGAAAAGGGGAAAATGTGGTAAAAAAATGGTTGTGGATTAGAGTGGAATTATGAAAATAACAGAAATATAGACTGATTCTTATTGTTCAACATTATTGTACATACACCCCCTCCAGCTGGACAATGGGGGGGCCCTGGGGCTGTGCAGTATATTCTGGGCATAGCTGCTTCAATTGGTTTTACTGAAAGGAAGTGCTTTTATTCTTTACTTATATAAATCCCAATCTATTTGGCTAGTGCTCTCTCCTTGGAGGAGTAACCCATGCCTGATGCCACAAGAGCGTACATCCTCTACAGGTGAGGAGATATCATAAGCCACAGGAAGACCCCGTCATATTTAAGAGGAAAAAATTGTAATTCATGGATTCACATATTATCCAAACATCTGTGTCTATTTCAAAGTAATCTACCATAACATTTAGTACTTTTTAAATACCTATTTATCTAATTTCTTGTGCTTCTTAGTAGGATCGAAAGTTATGCCTGGACAAACTGTCGGCCCATGAAATAAACAGCCAGAATTGGACCAGAGTCCAAGACAACAGCTCCAGAGAGAGTGGACTGTACTGCTTCTCATCCACCTGTGCCCCTGTTATAAGCCTAGGGAATAAAGTCGGCAGAAGAGGGGGGCATGTAGAATGTAAGGGCTGCGTTGGGGTGAATGGTGAAAACTACAACGCGCACGAATGTAAAGTCTGGACCTCATTTGATTCAACCGGATGAACTACAACCCCTCACGCCCCGACGCTGAGAGTTGGGGCCCCTGGTGGGGTTTGGGCACAACAGACTGCAAATTGGATGGTTTTTTAGTAAAAGGATGCTTGTACTCATGGGTTATCACGTATAGCTAAAAAAATGAAAAAACAACTGAGAAAAAATATTGCAGGACAGTTATGGCAGATGCATGAATCTCAATTGGGGTGGGGGTGGGAGGTAAGGGAAAGGGACCTATGCCCCTGACGAGTTGGAAAATGAATGTAGGACCTGCCAAGCAATCAATAAAAAATGTTTTAAAAAAATCAAATACAAAAATTATATGGTACACTATGCCATATATATATATATGTAAGATATATATAATATATAATAGATATATACATGTTATCAATGTGTGTATCAAGTAAGAATAGTCCTATAGCTCTGAAAAGCTGGAAAAGTAGTGAGTTATAGGATTGATTCATGAACACTATCTAGTATATTGGTTTTCTTTTCTATGAACAAGAGAAGGGCTTCAGTAATTCAGTAAAACTTGCATACAGAATTAAAGATACAGTTAAAGTAAGCAGGGGTGGGCATGGTGGCTCAGTCCTTTAATCCTAGCACTGTGGGAGGGCAGAGGCAAGCGGATCCTTGTGAGTTCAAGGCCATCCTGGTCTTGATAGAATGGATTCCAGGATACAGCTAAGTGCGACGGGAGACCCCTGTCTCAAAAGACAAAAAAGAAAAAAAAAAAAAAAAAAAAAAAAAAGACAAAGTAAAGTTGTTTATAAGCAAAATCTTGGAATAACCAGAACTTTAGAGAACAAATAATTTGTCTAGTTATGGAAGTTAGCATATAAAATATTGAGGGGGGCTGGAGCGATGGCCTAGCGGTTAAGAGCGCTGACCGCTCTGCAGAGGACCCAGGTTCCGATCCCAGCAGCGCCCACGTGGCGGCCGAGAGCCGTCCTGAAGAAACTCCAATTCCAGGAGAACTCCAGTCCAGGGGAAGCCGACGCCCCTCGTCTGACCTCCGCGTCATTGCCGTCCCGGGTGAACAGACTGCATGCATGACATCAATTCATACACCATTAGAAATAAAAAGAAAAATACTAATGTAGAATTCAATGTTGTAGAATCATATATTTTATTAGCCTTCCTAGTGACAACTCCGTGTGAATGTGGAAACTCCTTTTTGCAGAGAAGAACCTCTTACCCCCCCCCCCCCCTTACCCCTGGGTAATTATGAATGCCAGGCAAATTCCACTTGGCGACTTATTTGAGTTTTTGAACAAAAGTGTACTGTAAAAACAGAAAAGTCAAAATCCTGAGGAGGTTTCCATTTATCTACTGGCAAACTTCTTGTCTATTTTGAAGAAGAAACCCAGTATTAGTGAATATTGTGGGTGTGTGGTGTGGGGGGGGCGGGTCGATTTTGCCTTTGCATACTGTAAATAAAAATGTCTAATTTCTGATATTCTCTGTTTTGTGTAAAAATGCCACTTTCTTTGATGAAGGCAGAATGACAGATTGGAGACAGGCAGGGACACTATGTGCTCTCAAAGCCCTGATCCCAGTGGTAAGAAAAGAAAGGGTACCTGAGCGTTGTTTTCCAAGTGGTTTTAACATACACACTCCCATAAAGAAGTCGTCTTCCAACTAAGAATATATGAGGAGTCCAAAAAAGGACAGAAGAATATTCTGGGTCCAACCTGAGAGATTTCACTCATCAAAAAAAGCACCAGAGGAAATGTAGTAGGGTTCGAAACCCCTGAACATACACAGACAAATATCTATCCTTAGTGCATGCATATAGCTGAGGGCTAATATATAACAAGAAAAACAGTACCACAGAGGAGAAACCGCAAGCGTTGCCTCAGGGTATTTCAAGAGACTCCCAAAATAATCCCAGGTTATTCCTTGTTTACCTTCTAGAATTGAAGGTAGAGACCCTATTGCTGAAGACAGAACTGCTTGCGACAGAAGACTTGGTGCAGTAGAGCTGGAACAGATCTGGAAAATTCCTCCTTGAAGACTGCCTCTCATGGTTTTAGAGGATACTATGCATGTGGCTAAGGAGAAAAAAAATCAGTCAATATTCCCCTAAATCTATAAAGCCAATAACTACAACGACTGCACAACAAGCTATAAATATGGAACAGTAACAGTAGGGGCACGTTTATTTATTTATTTATTTTTTTTTTTTGGTCTTTCGAGACAGGGTCTACATGTAGCCCAGCTGTCCTGGAACTCACATCTGTAGACCAGGCTGGGCCATGAACTCACAAAGATCCGCCTGCCTCTGCCTCCCAGTGCTGGGATGAAAGGTGTTGGGTGCGCAGCATGCCTGGTGTAGTGGCAGCACTTTTATCTTGGGGGTAAATCAACAGCTATCTAATTAGACTTAAAACCCGAGTGGAGGGAAACTCCTATGTAATACATAAACATATAAAATACACAGGGCTGGGGGTTCATAGATCCTAGAGAAATCACTACTCTGTCATATCCCGAGACAATTAAATGTCGACTCTATGCTAAAATACTTATGCTATATTTATGGACAAGTATAGCTATGCCATCAAAGAACCTCTTTTTTAAACATTGGAGAGTTTATGGAGTGCCACACTGGTCACACAGCAGAGGAATAAGTGTTTGTGAGATGCCCAGACCTAGGACACATCTATAATGGAACTTCTACACCTAATACTCATATGGAACATAGTGATTCAGAGGCAGAAGACTAGCTATGCATGCCCTCGATTCTCACACAAGTTTACATCATGTAACGGAGGGGTGTATGGTCGCAAGTTTCTGTTGCTGTGAGAAAACCACCAGGACTAAGGGACTTATAAAAGGAAGAGTTTATTTGAGCTTACGATTGAACGTTCCAGGGAATTAGAGTCCAGCAAGGGCACGCATTCTAAACCTCCAAGAGACGTGCCCCAACTGGAGACCAAAAGGTTCTGAATACTTAAACCTACTTGGGGGACACTTATTCAAACCACCACATTCACCTCCCTGGCCCCCCATAGGCTCCTAACAGATAAAATGCAAAATGCATTTTGTCCAACCTTAAAAGTCCCCTAGTCTTTACCAGGCTCAATTCTATTCAAAAGTCCCTATGTCCAAATCCTTTCCGGAAGACACGAGGCCAATCTCTTAAGCTGTAAGCTCCTGTAATCAAAAGGCAAACTACAAACTCCACCTTCAGTGGGGAATTGAATACACATTCCCATTAAAAGGGAGGAATAGAGGTATAGGGAGGAAATACTGGACAAAAACAAGACTGAAAACCAGCAGTGCAAAAACCAAGTCCAGTATTTCCATGTATGCCTTCTGGGATTTTACTTCTAAAGGGCTTAGATGCCTCAGCTCTTCCAGGATTGCAAACAAAATGGATCTCTTCCTTAGCCCGTGTACCTTACCCCTGTTATGCAGTTCCTCCTTGTCAGATACTCACAGCTCTGGCATCCGAATGTCTCTTGTCTTCGTGGGTTCTCTGCTGCCAATCAGGCTTTCACATTCACAGCTTCCACATGGCCTATCAGGCCTTCTTTATTCAGGGACAACTCTGGTGAACGTTGCCTGACCTCAGCTGCTCTCTGAAACGGTGGAGGAAGAACAGATGACCCCTTCACTCTTGCAAACTTCCGCATGCCGCTAACTAAAGCCAGCACCATGTGAAAGAACTGCGGAGTTTGGTTGCAAGTTTTGGGATGGACTCTGTCCTAATTCAACCACACATTTGGCAACTTTCTCTGCCTTTGACTTGTTGGAGCAGAAAACCCTTTCAGTATTTTCCTTTCAAAAGTGGAGGATTAACTGGGTGTGATCTTACCCTGAAAGTACTGTTTCTGTTGCCCCCCCGTTCCTTAATCACTTTAATCTGTTTTTCCATTGTTTACTTGTAAATAAATATCTAGGCCTCTCCCTAATCACTTTAATCTCCTTATGAAAGGGAGCCTTCTCAGATGTTTCTGGGTGAAGGTTTCCTACTCTTGTGGGATTTTTCTGTTTCTCACTTCCGTGATTGTTTCTTTGGATGTAAAGAAGCTTTTGAGATTAATGAGGCGTCCATTTTGTCCATTGTCGACATTAATTCTTGAGCAACACTGCTTTCTGGAATTTAGAAGTTTTTTCAGATGGCATATGTCTTGCAGGTTTCGGCCAACTTTTTCTTCTATCGCCGTCAGATTTTGGGGTTTCATGTTGAGGTCGTTAATCCTTATGGAGTTGACTATTGTACAGGGCGAGAGGTAAGGGGTTTAATTTCATTCTTCTACAGTGGGATTCCAGTTTTGCCAACACCAGTGCTGAAGATCTGTCTTTTCTCCATTGTGTCTTTTTGTCAAATATGAGATGGCTTAAATTTTGTGTCAATGTGTTGGTCATCCACTGCTGGTGGGAATGTAAACTCATACACCACTATGGAAAGCAGTGTGGAGAACGCGTGGAAGAACTTGGAATGACTTGCCACCTGACCCATCCATAGAACGCACTCCTGTGCATGTATCCTCAAGACTCATCCCACCACAAATACATACCTGCATGTTTAGTTCAGCTCTCTTCACAATTAGCAAGGAGCTGGAACCACCCAAATGCCCGCTCAACTGACGAGTGGATAGAGAAAATGTGGTACAATCTACACAATGGGAGTTCTATGCGCAGTAAAGAAAGATGACATCAGGAGCCTTTGCAGGAAAATGGCTGGAGCTATAAGACATCATGTCCTGTTAAGTAACACAGTCCCCAGATAAACAAACAACGACGAATGGTATCCCTCATCTGTGGATGCGTAGTGCCAATTAAACCTAGGTGTAAGGATTTCTTGTGCACCGGCCCCTTGAGTTTTTGTCCAAGCCATTGGAGTGATGCATCTTGGAAACAACAACAACCAATCAACAACAACAAAAACAACACAAAAGACTGGTCAAAGAAATGACTGAAACAGTTGAACTGTCTGTCTGCTCAAAACAGTCAAACTCCACATGGAGAATATGGAAAAGCCTGAGAAAAGAGATTGAAAAGCAAATGTTTGGGCAGAAGTGCCAGGCTAATTTGGCTTAATGGTGGCAACATTGATATAAACTCACAGAGAAAAACGTATGGGTATGCAAACTTGACTAGGTGCCTTAACATATGTGGACAAGCATAAAGTCTGTAGGTGGTGGCGGTTGGATGGTTCGGTAGTAGAGAGGGGTCTAAATATATAAGATTATGTGTAATGAAATGAGATAAAAAATTCAAATCAAACAATTATTCAATAATATGTTTTTAAAGAAATTTTTAGTCTTTAGTCAAATGTTTGACTGAAAAGGCATTGATTTCTCAATTCCCTTCAAACAATGGGGTGAGCATATATGCCAGTTTCACTGTGATAGCCCAGTTACCTTTTTCTCTCTTGGTTAACTCTTCTTTTCTTTTCCTGTTTTTTGGTCTTTTGTTTTTGTTTTTTTTTGAAACAATTGTAGTATGCTTTTTTTGCGTATTCTTAGTGTTAGAGACACAGCAATTAGATTTTTGGAGAACACTAAGGTCCTAATGCAACTTGGTAAAGGCCTGTTCAAGCCGGCAGCTCAAGTGATCTGGAGGCTCCAGATGGGCCGGGAACTGCTGTAGACCAGTCTGGCCCATCCCTCACAGAGATCCACTTTCCTCTGCATCCCAAGTGCTGGCATTAAAGGCATGGTGCTCGCATGTCCCCCAGTTCTTCCTTGGTTAGCTCTTAACGAGCTCCTTCTATTCAAATTCATCAAAGTATTCTGATGGATAATTATTTGGTATACTTCTCATGGCTGAACTATAGAGGGAACCACACAGATGCATTGGAATGTTGATTAATGGACAGAACAGTCACCCCCAGCCATCTAGTCTTCTGCAATTTTCTATGACAGGGCAGGAAGGAAACATTCATTTCTGTAGCTTCCCTTACAACTAGGATTAACCTTGCTATGTAATCTTGACCAAAGAATTTTATGATAAAGTTAGAAATCTCTTTCTGTTGTAACAGTCACTGGGAACCCCTAAGGAATATCCAAGAAATGTTATAGACCCCAGATCTAGAGGTATTGAGCTGATGATCTTATATCAGCAGATGGCTAATCTGAGAACAGATTACTATTTCTTGGTTTCTTTTCGATTTAAAAGAAGAAATCATTCCATTTGACATGGTGGACAATCTTCCTTCCTTGCTTTACTTTTATTAAATCAATTGTCTTAGGTCTGAGTATTAACGTATTTTTGGCATGTGTGCTACTGTCCTATGTTACACTAAATCATTCCTTTTCCTACCTTCCATTCATGGGTGTTATTCTGAAAGACAAAGGAGAAACTGAGGGGAACTGTAGGGAACAAACTGGTTTATCTTCTTCAGCTACTTCTTATTTTAGAGACACAGCAATTATTTTCAGAGAACTCCAAGAGCTGTGCCTTTGGCAAAGGCTGTTCATTTTTCATCTTCTCTGCTAATTTCTTAAGGGAGGGAAAGATAAATCTGAGTGTCACTGGGATGCATATGGAGCTGAGGGGGCCATAGTTACTAATTAGTTTTTTTTTTTCCAAAGACCTCTTGGTTGTTTCAAGCACAGGGGGAAATAGTGACTACTCAATGATGTCTTTATTTTCTAGGAGTCAAAGGTCCCCAAGCTATTGCACCTTAATAATGGTAGTATGCAAAGCTAAGATACTTGTACAGTCCCCCATAGTGTTGGCTAAATTTGATAATTACTACTTTCAGGNTAAGTCAGTATATATATACTACTAATATATATAGTATATAATATATATAATAATGTGCATATAGGAAATTAACTGATAGGGAAAATTTGATAATATAATTTATGGCACACAATCATCTCAGCCATTAAATAGATGGCTACACGTTTAAGCTGAATTAAGCTAGCCAGGAATGGTGGCTCACGCCTTTAATCTCGAGCACTTGGCGAGGCAGAGGGTAGGGGATCTTTGTGAGTTCAAGGAACCCAGCCTGGTCTACTGAATGAAGGTTCCTAGGACGCAGCTGGGACTAAAGGGAAACCCTTTCTCAAAAAAACACCAACAAATAGAGTTAAGACTTATGTACTGAAGGATGCATATGGTTCCTTAGGGGCATGCAGAAGGGATGACACAAAGTTTACTGCATGCAAAGGTTTGTTTCTAATCCTCTTCCTACAATTGGCTGATGGGATGAGTTACAGGACTGTTATCAAGTTAAAAGTAAAGGAATCCATGTGAATGACTTTTCCACATGTGACCTGATCTACCCTGTGTAATGAAAGCATTTTTCATTCAGAATTACCTGTACAGCAAGGTACAAGCTAATCCAGCACAGGGACATTACTCAAAATATCTGGGTAAATTATATCATTACTTCAAATATATATTGATACAAAGTAAAAAAGTCAAAGACATTTACATTACGGAAATCGAGTGCCTTAGTTTGGTTCATAAATGTTTAACAGAGTAATATCCTGGTGGTGGGTTTTTCCTTGACTAAGTATAAATTGGAAGCCACTGGAAATGGCAGCAGGGTCCTTAATGAACACTGGGTTGGCCACCTCCAGCCAAGTGGCTTGGGATCCTGCAGTGAACTCCAGCTCATCGGTATACACAAAGACTGGTTGAGTTGACATATTTCTCATTACTTTAAAGGGTCAGGTAGAAAGGAGAAGCCAAGCCTCTGGCGGGAATTTCGTGAGCCGCAATAAGCCCTCTTGTGAAGGCTTGTCACTCCAACAACCAAGGTCCAGGATTTCAAAAGTACAGCAATTAAATGTCCTAAACTTCAAAACAAAAGTGTATTTCTCCAACTTACCCTCCAACGTTTTGGGGAAGCTCGGTGCTGGGTCTTTCCACTTAGCATGCATCCAGGTTGTTCAGTGCTGGGACTACAACTAGAATCAGCACAAAGCTCTACTTCTGTCTTAATGCAGGAGCAGCTCAGTTGATGAAGAAGTCAGTCCCAGCAAGGTGAAGACAGGATTTCCACAATCCTAGTCCACAGTTTCTTGCTCCAGGAACTCTGAGGAGAACCTGCTGTTCCTAGCTCCTTGGAGATCTGGTCTAGCCTGGGGTCCAGCCAAGCCCTTAAATAGAGGCCAGGGAGGAGCAATCCACTAGGGGGCGGGGCTTGTGAGAACAAGCCTTCAACCAACCACTGAGGAGCCTGCAGTGAGACCACAATCCCCTGGTGCCAGGAAATCTTTAATGAGCAAGGATCTTGAAGTGGACTTCCATACTGCATAACGCTTTTCTCTATCAGTCAAATTTCTGTTGTTGAAAAAAATGCTCAAGACCTGCACTTTGAAATAAAAAGTAATTAATTTATCTCATACTTTTGAAAAATTCTGTTTTTACACGTTCCACAATGTCCCTGTTGCGTCTTACAATTGAATTGAAGAAGGAAATCGAATAGAAATAGAAATTTTGGTGTGGGAACAATAGAAATGAAACAGGCAGACAGATTACCATCACAACTCCCCCAAAGGGGATTAGAGATGGTTTATTCTGGAGCCAAAAATGGGTGATTATGGCCTGGAGACACAGATTCTGGCTGCCCTAAATTCTACGTTCCAATGTAGAAGCAAGTCACTCAGATGTTTTTGTTTGTTTGTTTGTGTGTTTCAGAGACACAGTCTCCCTGAAACTCCAGCTATCCTGGAACTCACACTGTAGATGAGGCTGGTGTAACTCACACATATCTGCCACTCTCTGCTTCCCTAGTACCGGGATTAAAGCGGCATGCAGCAGCCATGTCTGCCACCATTTCATTTTATAGTAACAAAAACAGGGATTTTCAATGCATTTGGTGAAAACATTAAGTACCTGGTTACAGCAAAAGAGAAATCTCAACTACAGACCTCAGATGCTACATGATGTCACTCAGAATTTTGGTTGTTGGGAACTAGGGCTGTGTTAGTGTATTTCAAAAGGATTTCATCTGTTGGTCACAGGATGTTACATCAGACACTGAGGTGGGCAAGGAATGGCTTATTTAGGCCTAAAGAGCAACCGAGCTAACTCAGGCTCTGTGCCTGCCACTTCCCAAATCCTCCACAACCACTGAAGCTCTCACCAGTTATCAGCCTTGCAAGGAATTAGGTTTTTAATGCGAGTTATTTTTTTAACTGGGAATTTTATTTCACAGAATGAACTCAGGACATCTTTTCATTGTGTTAGTGTTTTGATTCAAGAAGAGACTTATCAACCTGCCCTTTAACAAAGGCAGACACATACACTTGTCATGTTCCTGAGGGGAATGTGTCTGAAAAATTTCCACTTCTAATTTTGATCTTTTTTGCTTTCTTTTCTTTAATAAAATATTTTATGGTTTTTGTGTGTTTCAATATATCATTTCTAAGACCTATTTACAGATATTCCCTTTTCCAATTTATAAGGCAAGGTTTCCCCCTGGCTAATAAACGATTGGTCTCCCGGCGGCTCCAGAGCGAATGTTAAGACTATACACGGATCAGGTATCAAAGGACCACTACCAGCCACTTAAACCTTGTGCTTTAGCTAGAGATATCTGTATGTATCTGTCTCTCGCACAGCCTAAACCCCTACATTGGTTAGTCGAGACAAGAGGTGACTTTCTTAACTCTTTCAGTGTAAAGCAGTGCCGGCAAAGTCTTGACCACTCCGCGTACGTTCTCACTGACTCCTGTAGACCAGGCGCAACTGGCATTCTTGCCATTGACGATAGAGCGTGCAATACATTCACATGCAGACAGAGGTAACCATCTCATACTGATGAACACCAATAGCAACGCTGGACGGGATTGGGACAAAGGAAAGGGTAGGAGCACGACGTAGAGGAAGAGATAGAAAAAAAAGCTGTCCTTCTAGTGACTGGAGAGGAGCGGCTCAGCCCGGTTAAAGCCGCACATGGCTGCCTCTTTGCGCACTAGGACCGTCCAGGTTCATGCAATTCTTCCCAGCTACCTACACATTTGCTATGTCTTAACGTCTCTGTAACTCTGGATTTTTATTCCTAAGTTAACATCTATGGGGCCCTCTATGTCTGGCCTCCTCAATGACATTGCAATGGATGGTTACGAATACATGGAAGGCAAGTAACACTCAACCTATTACCTGATCATGCAAGTGTCTCAGGGTCAAGTTCAAGGTCACAGTCCACTAAGGCTCGCTTGACTTCAAAGGCAAGCTTCGACATTCCATAATGCAAAAACCTTCCGCATAAAGTATATCACATTTGTGACAAAGCTGAAAAACACAAGAACGTTTTTATTTTTATTTTTACACTTGCAAACAATTACAATATACAAGTCATAGCTCTGCACTGATACTGAATTGCGAGACTGAAAGTGAGCATCAAGTAGAGCTGGAGTCACTGAGTACTCCGAATTTTCTCTTCCTTCCTACTGAGAAGGCAGTCGCACCCTTCTTTCAATCTGAAGTGAGCACGCTGTTCGCCATCCAGCCTGTTCACATGTGAGCGCGATGCTGGGCTGTGAAGGATAGAGAGCCCGGGCTCATCGACTATTAGTGGGTCATCAGCTACAAAGTTGCACTTGGCTCACTCACCTGTGTGAAGACCTACGTTAGGTCCATTCGTGCTTGCAGGCACCTCTCATCTTCTTTAAAGCGCAGTGTGCTAATTACGCCTGCAGAGACGGCGAGTTCTATATGATGACTTAAGGATAGCAGAGCTATAAGCTGGGTTTGTACCAGCGAGACATGTTGTTCATTTGCTGAATATGCATGATCAATCAACAAGTTTGGTTGCACATGTTGTACTGATTGGATGATTATTAGAGCTCCATTGCGAGAGCACAATAGTTTGGCTGAGAGCACAGAATGCCGAATATAGTCTACACTCAATCATCACGAGACACTTGCATTGCGCTCTCCCAGCAAGAGCAGAGGCGTGAACACGAACCAACTAGGCAAACAAAGCTGACTCGCGATGCTCCGATCTTGTTTTTATTAATTGATTGCACCTTTGTAGGGATGATGATGACACATACACACTCGTGAGGGCACAAGTCCAGAAGCAACATCATAGTGGACATCATGGGCATCTGAGTCACTAGGCTAGAGTCCGTGTAGGGTCTTCGTGACCTGAGGGCCAGACAGTAGGGCTCTTGATCTGCACCACCATGCGCGCATATGACAGGCTAGACCAGTTGTTATGCTCTAGGTCCAACAAATGAAAAATGAAAGAAAATAAATATGTAAATGTCAAACTAATAATAAAAATGTTTGGAGGGCAATGCGATCATTAGGGGACCACCCGTTCCCCTGAAATAAGAGGCCAAAGGCCTGGTCTTCAATAGTGCAGTATGACCAGGAGGCAGAGATGGTTGCCATTCCTCAGGCATCTAGTTGGATATTCCTAACCCGTTTCATAGTTCTGGAATGTCCTATTGTAGAATTAGGGGTTAACTTCATCGGTAATGTGCTGGGCCAGATAGGGTGGGAGAGCCCATGAATATACGCAACTGTCTGAACTGATGTTGTGATACCAGGTAGCCCTAGTGCCAAGGTGGTTATTTGTACAAAGATCGTGTATAATGTGCTGGCTTTAAGGTCATCGCACCACTGCGCATACCTGTAAGACGGGTTGTCTCATGAGGTCCTACTCCTGATGAAGAAAATTCAGTATTAAGTAATTGCTTCTAGTAAGTTTGGAGAGGGACAAGGTTAGACTCTGCGTCTTCAGCTGACGTTCAGTTGCTGTTAAGGCATTGCACGCGATTGCTGATCAAGGTTAAAAAAAAATAAACTGCCTTATGTATGCTATAAGCTAGATCAAGCGAGCCTAAACTTAATAATTGCCAATGGGCAAACTTATCAATATGTACATACCATATAAACTACAGAACAACTTGAAATAATCCAAGAAAATATCTAGGGTATTTGATTCATCTTCTTTTCAACGACAAATCATTGATTCTACATGAGCTGGGTGTGGTGCACATCACACCTTTTAATCCTGGCCCTCAGCAAGTCAGATAGGCTGTAGTCTCATGATTTCTAGCCAGCTGGTGGACATATTGGATTCCAGACAGCTTGCGGCTTCAGGAGGCCCCTTTCCTCTAGACAAGCCTCACCATCCCCGGTAAGACAAATAGGGTTATTCTCATCATCTACTGAAGGATGCATATTGTTACTTGGGGGCATGCAGAGGGTTGACAGAGTTCACAGCATGAAAGCGTTGTTGCTAATCTTCTTCCAGCAATTGAGTGCCTGGATGATTTACAGGATTGTTTATCATAGCATAAGAAAGGAATCCATGTGTACAACATGACGAGAGTTATTCCTATGTATGAGATTGCTTTTCTTTCAGACATTGCCCTGATAACTTGCAAAGGTTTACTAACGCTATTTTCAGCACGAGGGACTTAGGCCAATCTTCGGTCTGAGCCTACTAGTAGCATACTTAAAATATTGATATTGCTCAAAGTCAATCGAAATATCAAAGAGTATTTTACACGTATGAACATTCTGAAGTGCTCGTGTTGGTTCATAATGTTAAACATCATATCCTACTTTAAGTTTGTTCTTCATGAGTATGGAGAGTCCTTCCTTGTCTCATCTGATTAGTTTTACTTTCAAATCTGTTTAATCAGATAATTAGAAGAGGTACACCCTTTCCTTTCGCTGCTGCGGCCGCAGCCATGAGTATGCTCCAGCTTCAGAAGAGGCTTGCCTCTATTGTCCTCCGCTGTGGCAAAAAGAAGGTCTGGTTGGACCCCAATGAGACCAATGAAATTGCCAATGCCAGTTCACGTCAGCAGATTTGGAAGCTGATCAAAGACGGGCTGATCATCTGGAAGCCTGTGACTGTCCATTCCAGGGCACGATGCTGGAAAAACACCTTGGCTCGCCGGAAGGGCAGGCATATGGGCATAGGTAAGAGGAAGGGTACTGCAAACGCTAGAATGCCTGAGAAAGTCACTTGGATGAGGAGGATGCAGATCCTGTGAAGGCGTCTCAAGAGATACTGTGAATCAAAGAAAATTGACCGCCATAAGTACCACAGCCTATACCTGAAGGGGAATGTGTTCACAAACAAGCAGATTCTCATGGAACACATCCACAAGCTGAAGGCAGACAAGGCCCGCAAGAAGCTCCTGGCTGATCAGGCTGAGGCTCGCAGATCTAAGACCAAGGAAGCAAGCAAGCGCCGTGAAAAGAGCCTCTAGTCCAAGAAGGAGGAGATCATCAAGACCCTGTCCAAGGAGGAAGATAACAAGAAATGAAGCTCCCCTCTTGTGTCTGTACAGATCAGCCTCAGTCATTAAAATAAAACAAGCCTTTAAGTCAAAAAATTAAAAAAAAAAAAAAAAGAGAGGTACCCCACTTGCTTTCTGAGTTCCATTTCCTATAGCCCATTTCAATATTCTAATTGTAAGCCCTTAGTTGGTATCTCCTGTTGATGGGGTGTTGTTTTACCTAGAACTAAGTGTTGAACAAATCATTTCCTTAGTTGTCTCCATTTGCTCGGTGACAAAACACATTGACCACAACCAACTTGGGGAGGGAAGGGTTATTCAGCTTACATCTCCTGGGCCAGAGTTCATCACTCTCTGTTTTATGGGAGCCAAGACAGAACTCAGGGCAGGAACCTTGGCACAGTGCCATGACTGCACAGCATATCACCGCTTGCTTGCTCTGCTCCTATGACCAGCCCTTCCTAACCATGACATAACTAACAGTGCCCCAGGTGGCACCACTCACCGTGGCCTGGCCCTTCCACGATCTCAGAGCCCATCAGATCTATACACTCCACAGGTACATGGTCACAGGCCAGTCAGATGGAGCCAATTCCCCAACTGAGGCTCCCTCAACGCCAGTTGTCAAGTTGACACTAAAGTTATCCAGCACGTATGGATTCTGTTTTCGTATTCATTAGCGAATATGTCGTAGGATTCTTATTATATAGTTATGATATTAGACCACTCCCTTAGCCCCACGTCCAATTTTATGGCACTCACCAACACCCGATGCTGTTTAGCCTATGGGCTCTGCGCTAACACCAGTAGAATGCTGATTTGCCAAACGAGATGGTGATAATTGGCTCACATAACCGAAGCAGGTGATCAATCCGATCGAGAGAACCCATGCATGGCTCCGTCGCTGTCTCAACACGATAAGCTATCTCTGTGACTCACTCAAACACTAGAGGAAAGCGAGTCTCCTCGCCCAAGCCTAGGAAGAAGGCTGAGGTTTTTCAGGACTCATATTGGCACCGGAGGTGGCCAGCTTTCTTCTGGAGCAGTTAAAAAGGTGCCTGGCTCTGGTGGCTGACCTGCAAAACATCTTCCAAAACTGTCAAAACTTCCAATAACACTATTAAGATGGAGTGTGGAAGGTTCAACATAATACACATCAGTGAGAATTTGCTATAAAACATACCACGGTGTTTATAATATTGAAAGGCACAATGATAGAAACAGGCCCTCAATACATTTGGAGCACTCCTGCTAAAAGATGTATATTATTACTGTCACTCTATTAGTCTATTTTCAGATGTTTACAAACATGATTTGAGTAATGGCATCTTAAAATGAAAGAGATTTATTTCTAGCTCGCTAGGGATGGAGAGGTGTCTGGTTTGGGGAATCTCACATACACATGTCCCCCGCTGTTGGCATCTGATCATAAAAGATTGAAAATATCAATTGGATTTTTGTAAGTTAGGAGAATGAGTATCTTATTGAATATCAGTGAGGAAACAGATTCCAAATATCCCAAACCCTGAAGCAATGTAAGTGTTCCAAATCCCCAATAAAATTAACTCCAAAACCAGGAATGTCATTTTCTTAAAGCTTAAATGGAGAGAAAAGTGATTTAGGAATCAAATGAGTACTTTGAAATGTACTTTGCCTTTAAAGGTTTATAGCTCCAGAGTTCAGCAACAAGCAATTCAAGATAATATTTCATTCTGTTTCCCCCAAGGGCTTCCTTTTGTCTTTTTCTAGCTTATTTTCTTAACCCACACTGAGAATTTGAGAGAGATTTATTAGTGCTTTTCCTGGGCTTGGACCTGTTATTCCAACCTTATTTGCAAAAATCATGCCAAAATAACTCTACAGTTCATCTGTGAGCTCCCGCTTGAACTGTTGGTAAGGCAGCAAAACAGACAGAACTTAACATTTTCATCAATTTATTGTTGTGGCACTGGGCATTAAACCTATAGTCTTGTGCATGTTATGTAGGTGCTCTATTACTGAGCGACATCCCCACACAATTCCTCTCCTTTTTTTTTTTTTTTGGTCTTTTTGAGACAGGGTCTCCCTGTAGCCCCAGCTGTCCTGGAACTCACTCAGTAGACCAGGCTGGCCTTGAACTCACAAAGATCCTCCTGCCTCTGCCTCCCAAGTGCTAGGATTAAAGGCGTGCGCCACCATGCCCGGCTCAATTTCTCTCCTTTTTAAATAAGAAAGCTAGACGTATATCAAAAGGGATGTTCCTTAGTTTTTCGAGGAAGGCACTTTAATTTAAATGCATAGATTAATTCCCTGAAGAATGGAGAACCAACCAAGAAATGGCCTACTTTTCCATGAAACTGATTCTGTAAAATGGATGTAAATACCTAAATGTGTTCAGGATCAGGTCATAGAATATGAAGATCATTTAGCCCAAAGTACCTTTTAGCTCATCTTCTACAATGCTAACTTTTCTTTTACAGAAAAGAGTTTTCTAAGCTGATTTACAGAGTTAGTTGCACATTCTTATGGGAATCTGTTTTTCTACTTGCTTAAAATTGAATAAAGGAATGGTGATTCTGGATGTTCTCTGGTGGTGCTCTAGACTGCTAGCTCATGAACGTTCAAAATGGAATTGACTTGACAATGTCTAGCTGAATATCACAATGGCACAAACTGATCATGAGCATAAATCCAGGTCTTGTTTTAGCAGCAGGTCCAGCAGACACACAGAGAGGAATGATTTGAATTTTGCCAGAGGATAAAAGCAAATGTTAGTTTTATTGATTTTTAAGAGTGAAAGGTGGTGGTCTACAGTCTTCTTAGTTTCTATAGCAATCTAATATTATCTGTGTGTCGATAAAATCTCTGCTCATTAGAAAGTAATTATCCTCTCTGTGGCAGATGGATTTCTAAGGTTATCGCTGTGACCTTAATAAGTAATGACACAATTTCCTAATTCTAACTACAGAGACAAACTATATAAAATGAAATCTTAATTAAATTGTATCTAGGTTTATTCTAGGAATTCATTTTTCCAAAGCATATCTTTTCATTTATCTGTCCTGCCAGGTGAATTCTGAAAAGAAGTTAGGAACAGGTAGAAGAATGAGTTGAAGCCTGGTCTAGCAAGACCTGATTTTGTTCTTGAGTGGCTGGAACTGGTAAATGAAAAGCTGAAAGGAGTAAGGGGCTCCCCTTCCTCTCCCCCCAAAATAAACCCCGAGCACCCCTGAGGACCAGATCCTCAACTGACCTTGAGAAAACAAAAACCTTGGTTAATCTGGGCTGTGTGGCCTTAAACATCCAAAAGGAAAGTACCACCAGAAATAATAATCAGTAAGACCAGAGAAACTGTACTGCAACATACAACTTGAGATCTTAGTAAAAAGACAAAAAGAAAAAAAGAGAGAGTACTGTTGTTTGGCCTGTCTTCCATTCTTACTGGCAAGTGTATCTACTCTGTGGCTGCTACCACTTTTAGCACTCCTCAAAGATGTGAGACACAGCTTTTTAACCTTTCTGTATGGACTGAAGACTCATGTCTCTCTAGGAATCCTCCAAACCTTCAATGCAAGATGGGGACTACTGAGATACCCAGCTTGTGGACTAAACAGCTAAAGGGATGTCAGCCTCGTTAGAATGTAGACTGCCATTGTTGGACTACCTGGGCTGTATCATGGAGGCCAGTACAGGGGAAAGAAGATCAAGACAGGGCACAATGCTTACTGGACCTCATTTAGGGGACCATGGGAGGGAAAGAACCCCAATGTGGGAGCAAAATTGCAGGGTTGATGGTTGTTTGTGATTGCCAAGGAGGAATTTTGAGCACTTCCTTAAGGAATATATGACATCTTTTAGGAAATAAGCCTTCCAATTAGTGATTATATGGTATGTATGTAAATGGTATATATTTATGTATATAGGATAGATATATAGATATNTCCTTAATAATTAAGGAAATGCAAATTAAAACCTCTTTAAGATATCATCTCACTCCAATAAGATTGGCTAGGATCAAGAAAACAAATGATACCAAGTGCTGGAGAGGTTGTGGGGAAAGGGGAACACTCATCCACTGCTGGTGGGAATGTAAACTCTTATAGCCGCTATGGAAAACAGTGTGGAGAACCCTTGGAAGACTTGGAATGAACTTGACACCTGACCCAACCATACCACTCCTGAGTATGTACCCACAAGACTCATCTTACCTCAGAGATACATGCACAGCCATGTTTACTGCATCTCTCTTCACAATAGCAAAGAGCTGGAACCAACCCAAGTGTCATCTACACAATGGAGTTCTATGCAGTGATAAAAAAGATGACATCATGAACTTTGCAGCTAAATGGATGGAGCTAGAAGATATCATGCTAAGTGAAGTAACAAAGTCCCAGAAAAACAAATGACAAATGGTATTCCTCATCCGTGGATGCTAGCACCAATTACCTGATTGTATGGCAAACTGAGCAAAGTTAATGTGATCCAAAAACAACTGTGCTCTTATATTGTGAATCCCTTAAAAAATAAATAAAAAAAAATTTTAAAGGAAAAAAAAAAAAGAGAATACTGTTGTTTGGCCTGTCTTCAATTCTTACTGGCAAGTGCATCTACTCTGTGGCTGCCACCACTTTCGGTACTCCTCAAAGACATGAGACACAGATTTTTAACCCTCCAATATAGACTGAAGACTCTTGTCTCTCCAAGAATCCTCCAAACCTTCAATGCCAGATGGGGACTACTGAGATACCCAGCTTGTGAACTAAACAGCTAAGGGGATCTCAGCCTCATCAGAATATAGACTGCCATTTTTGGACTACCTGGGCTGTATCATGGAGGCCAGTACAGGGGTATCAAGATAGGATGCATGCTTACTGGACTTCATTTGGGGGACCATGGGTGAGAAAGATGCCAATGTGGAGCAAAAATGCAGGATTGATGATTGTTTGGGATTGCCAAGGAGGAATATTTGAGCACCTCCTTAAGGAAAACATGACATCTATTACAGAAAAAAGTCCTCCAATTCAAGTNTGTCTTGTGCTTCTCAGCACTGAACTCAAATGTCTCTCCCTGTGACATCTTGGCTACTCTAAGGGATCACAGGAAAGTTTTATCTCAGCAACTCATAACTGTTCCCTTAGATTTACTGGCTTAATTTAGATATGTTTTCATTGGCAGATAATTGGAGCAAACTTGTTTAAACGTTTCTCTCAATCCCTCATATAGATGTTGTCAAGGATCCAGAGCTGAGTTAAAAATTGGTAGTCAGGGGGCTGGAGAGATGGCCTAGCGGTTAAGAGCGCCAACTGCTCTTGCAGAGGACCCAGGTTTGATCCCCAGCATCCGCATGGTGGCTAAGAACCATCTGTAACTCCAGTTCCAGGAGAACTCCAGTTCCAGGGGAATCCGAGACCCTCTTCTGACCTCTGCGGCATTGCATGACACGGGTGCACAGACCTACGTACAGACAGTACATTCATACACATACAAAAATAAATAAAATTTTAAAAAAATTGGTAGTCAGGGGCTGGAGAGATGGCTCAGTGGTTAAGAACATTGACTGCTCTTGCAAAGGACCCAGGTTCGATTCTCAACACCCATGTGTTGGGTAACAACCATCTGTAACTCCAGTTCTAGAGGAATCTGCCACCCTCTTCTGACCTCCAGGGGCATTGCACTACATGAGTGCACTTACCCACATGCAGGCAATACACAGATATGCATAAAATAAATAAATGAATGAATAAATAAATGAATAAATACATGAATAAATAAATAAATAAATAATAATTTAAAAATTGGTAGTCAGGTGAGAATGGAAATCAGAGAATAAAAAAAAACTGTAAGTCAGGACTCAGAGTATCACTTAATCACAGGACAGATGAGGGCATTCACCATGATAGTCAGAATCCTGATATCACAGAGCATACAGGTGAGTAAAGTTCCAGATCAGTGTCTTCCCTGTGGAGTCAGTGGCCTAGGAACCATTGCTATTCCTTCTAAAGAGCCCTGTCCTCCTCTTGCTACCAATCCATTTCCTGCCCTCTCCCAGGAACTGCTGCATTTTCCTTTCTTCTACAACACTTGAAACCCACATGGACTCAATCTTCTCTACTCAGAACCTATTCCCAGTGATGGACACAAACCAGATAGCCCATTTTCCTTATGCTTCTCTGGCTTTCAGTTTCCTGACCTATAACTATGCAGGTGAACAACCATGATCCTTTGTCTGACCCAGGGAAGAACACAGATGTCTTCTATGTTCACTGCCAGTCTCTTGTTTCTCTTCCTTACTTCCATGTGAAAGAGTCTTGAAAGAGAGGAGAAAGAAGTGAAGGGATCCTTACTACAAACACAGAGCTCAGACACTCTTACCTCCCTGAGGTTACTGGTTGTTCATTAGAAGGATAAGATACCTTTATTAAATTAAAATGGCTGAATATTTCCAGAATAAAAAAGAGTAAAAATACTTAAGCTAGTTTACTAATGGCCTAAACAGTATTATAAATATACAGAGTTGTTACTAATTTTCAGTCCACCCTTGGCCTGTACTGGACCTCTGGTTACACATTTGGATTAATTGAATGCAGACAAATATTGAGTTACCTCCGGCTACTGAAAGATGTTATGTTTTTCTGTATTGTGCAAGTATTACTTGTCATGTTTCTTTTGCCCATAACAAGATAATCTTGCTCAAGGGAAGCTAAGTTTGAGCTCCCTGAACAAGGGATATGCAGTCCAGAAGCAGATAGTTTGGATGGGCTTGGTAAACCTTATCAACTTATTTCCAGTCTATAGTCTGTGATACAACTCCTGCCTTCTGGGAAAACTTTAAATCAGGATACGAGATCTTGAAGAGAAAAGACTGTTTCTGTTTGCACTAAACAGTCTAAACTTGAGATAGGCATGAAATTGTTTAAATCTCTTTCATGGGCCATGCCTAGATAAACTATGATGTTAAATCTCTTCTTCAGTAAAAGGCTGCATGAGTTTTGTCCAACCTTTATCTAACTATTACATAGTAATTAAAAGTATCAGGCTGGTGGAACGTAAGCTTTCTGGATGAATAATCAGCATACTTAATGCCCATATGAATTTAACCGAAGGATTTAAGGACAACTTTGTTCCTTGACCTCGGAGGTCAACTAAGTGCTGGAGGATTATGGGGGCATCTCTTGAAATGTCCTGTAATTGCGAATGACATGTCCTCTTGTTTTTGACAAAACCATGCAACTGGCACCTGCTTTCTTTGCATTGAACTTCTACGCTTTCTCTGCCCCCTTCCTATGGGATCCTCTGCACTCCAACTACTCTTCGAAAAGTTTCCTTCCAATTACTACTTATTAATTCCTTGAATTTGCTCATGTAATTGGCACTTGTTTTTACTCTTGGTTAATTAGGATAAATGGGTCTGAAATCTCCTCCATGGAAATGTCATGGATGCACGGTTGACCTGTGTACTCACTAATCAGGGAATAATAAATCTATAAGTTAAGGCTCAGTGTCTCATCCTTGTCTCTGGACAGACTCAGCCTCTCACTGCAGCTGTCACAGGCAGATACCATAGACACAGGTGAGTGTCTTCTCGTATCATACCAAAGCATTGGTAATCAGAAACATGACAGACAGAAGAGATGCAGGATAGGTCACCAGGTACCTTGGTTGGAAGTAAGACCATTAAGATACCTTTCCCTAAAGGAGAGCTGTTTCCTGCTAGTGCAGAATGGCATGTGTCCTCCTCAGCAGAGTGCTATCATAGCATCCCCAAGGTTCATTGGAATGACAAGCCTTCAAAAGGCTGCACCTTTCTATGCCACTTTACCTTATTCTTTTCCTCTACTTTAGTAAATATATTAGTCTGTACACAGAAGTAGAAAGCTCATATCTACTTCTGGAAATGTTTTCCCCAAAGAAAACAAAATTTTGGTTGTTGTGGTTCTTTTTTAAGACAGGTTCTCACACCATAGCTCAAGGTGGCCTGGAACTTACCATGTATCCCAGGCTTGCCTTGAATTTGTAATACATACTGAAAGGCACAGAACACCACATAGTGATGTAGCAGGAGTCCTTTATTAGCTGGTAGTAAGAAAATCTCCTCCATCAGGGTAGACAGTATAGTATCTATAAAGCTTAAAACCACAATTGTATCATGCCAGGGTCAATGGCAATCAACATAGTTAAAACAGATCGCCATAGTTACTAAGACCTGGGCCAGGTCAGTTTAACAAAGAGGTTTTCAATTAACAAAAAATTTTGGTTAGGGAAAAAAAGTTTCTCAGGATTGCAGAAACAACAGACTCCATATAAATGCAGGTGTAGCTGTGAAGGAGGACATGTACCTGGATGTGCTGCCTGACTACTTGTAAGTTTCCCAGTGCTGTAGAAATAGTCTACCTCCTGAAATCACAGGTGCAACCTTCATGGCTGGCTGGCTCTGCTTGGCTGACTGCAATAAGAGTGGGGGATGGAGGAGAGACTAGGGAGAAGCACAGGGTAAATAAGAGCCAGCTAGAACAGAATAGGTTCAGCTTTGCCATTTCAAATTCATGGTAATTCCCCTGCCTCTGCTTCCCATGTGCTTGGTGTTCTAGGCGTGACCCACCCCTGCTGGCCAGATGAGACAACTTGTGCTACCAAGGTTATTTTATGCTTTGAATTAAATGATTTTATATAATAACCAGGAAATTTTGTTTTCAGAAGCATGGAGCAGGCAGGGGTGTAAAACCACTGAACAATGTTTTGGGTACAATTTTCTTCTTCATTCCCTTGACATAGAGGGGCAAAGGAAGTTAGTTTTAATTCTCATTGCCTCACCATTGTCAGACCTTGGATATAAACAATTCAAATTTAAGTAGAGAAAGTTAGCTATTGATCAGTGATCATTCTTGGTATACTCTGACCCTAAGGAAAGTTTGAAACCATCAACTCAGAGACCAGGTGTGGTTGCACATGCCTTTAATCTCAGCACTTGAGAGGCAGAGGAAGGAGGATCTCTGAGAGCTTTGAATAGAGATTCCTTTACACAGTGAGAGCCTTTCTCAAAATATGAAACAAAACAACAAAAGACAACGACAGAAACCAAAACCAACCAAACAAATAATAAAACAACTCCAGGCTTCTAGGATGAAATTTTTGCAGAATTCTAGAAGAATGCTGCAGCTCCCACCTTGTTTACGAAAGGTGAAGAAGCCATGGTGGTTTACCAATCTCTCTTGCAAGCGTTCCTAAAATCGGGTAACTTGGGAGGGGAGCTTGAAGATTCATACTTCGTGATAGGTGAGGGCTGAGCTCTGCACATGGTGTGCGTGTGTTCCAGGAACTGCTCTTTCTGACCTTCACTCTCTGTGGATCCACTCTGTTTCTAAACACTGCTCTGTCGGCTCTCTGGATAGCAGAGCTAAGCAAATTTCCCCTAATAGAATAAATTTATTACCATTCTGTTGTGACCCTCCTTAAGGACATCTCATTTCACTTAAGTACATGAAATAGAATTGAACTGGGTGTCCTCACAGCCCCCCATTATTCATCATTTCATGAAGTACTTGTCCGTATCTAAAGACATTTTCATACATGGCACCTATTTGACCATATTCACCCAAATCACCCTCTCTTGTCCCCCTCCCATTCCTGCTGATGTCCTTCTCTTCCCAAATAGGCTCTCTTCTTCTCTCATGTGTTTTATGTGTATCTGTGGTGTGCATGTGCATGTGTGTATGTGTGTATGTGTGAGTGTGTGTGTGTGTGTGTTTAACCCAATAACTCTCATTAAGGTTGCTTTACAGGAGAGTGAGTCATGGATAACTTACAGGGTATGGGCATCTTAACCTTGGCTACAGCTGTGAAGAAGTTTCCCCCATAACAACAAGTAGACTTCCTGTAAATCCTCAGGGAAAGGTAGACTCATGGGCCCCTTCCTGTTCATTGGCAGGGTGTGGGTAGACCTGGTCCTGTGCAGATCTTTTGCAGATCATTGAAGTGGCTGTGAATTCAAGCATGCAATCACGGACATATCATGCCCACACTACACTAAAAGGTATCTGGTTCTCGTGGCTGACCACAGATCCGCAGCACATCTTCCCAGACTCACAAAATTTCCCATAACACTTTGTTAAGACAGATTGTGGAAGGTTCAACATAATACACAGCAGTGAGAATTTGCTTGAAAACATGCAAAATTTTAAACGAAAAGAGCACAAAGAAGCAGAAACTGCTCCAAGCATTGAGCTCTGCTCACAGAATGTGTACAAGCAGGTTTACAATGCAGGTATTCACAGACATTTGCAAGCATTTATAACTTTCCCCACCCCACCCCAAATGATTTCTTTTCAGAAGTGCTCAAGTATGCAATAACAATTTGGTAAATTGTAAAAAAAAAAAAAAAAAAGGTTCAAAACAGATTTTCAGTCCCTACCTGTGAACAGCCAACTAGTTGCCATTTGTACAAAATTAACAGAACCACTTCACAGAATCGTGGTGGTCCTTTCTATGTCCCTCACTCCCACTTAGTATAGTCACAGTTTATATCAGTAGCTTCACTAGTCACTTTCTCCAAAGCTCAACTAAAGTTTGATTCCATGGACAGTATATACTGCATTCAGCAAAGACCTCTTTCCTCAAAATAGTCAAGATTTTTTGTTACTTGGTGGATATTTGTTTCCAGTTAAATTATCGTAGTTTCTCATTTGCAGAAAGCTGTTGGATAAGTGTTGATATGATACAAGCCTCTTTTCTTCCACGTCTGGGCTGGCGACTGGGTATCCTGCCTGTCCACAGGTGTACAGAGGTACTGAGGTGCTGTTGGTCTTCTGCATGGTCAAAACGCTGGGCAGTGCTCAGGAAACTGGCTATGGGGGGCAGCATGGGTGTCCGGAACACACACTCTGTTAAGAGTGAGCTAATACTGACCACTTCTTGGTGCAGAGGAGTTCGAAGTTGGGCCCAGGATGCTCTGTGGCTAAGGCCACCACGCTGGGCTTGAGTCTTTTGGAAATGGGCTCTTTGAACTTGGCTGTGGTACTGGAAGCATTCTGATGGCAGTAGTCTCTTCCTTGTGGCACCAAAAATGATCATGCTTCACAGGGTACTTGATGGAACCATTGCCACTACTGCTACTGAGGGGAGACTAAGAAGAGGCAGTTGTCAGGGGCTTCAGCTTCTGATCTGGTTGCTTCGCCTTATCAACAGCAGCAGCAGACACGCTGACTTTGGGTAAGAGCTCCAACTGTTGCTGAGGCCCCCTGCACTGGGTTGTAGCCTGTATGACTTAAGGTTACAGGGAGTTAAAATGCTGGAGTCAGGTCCTGAAGATTCGGGGACTCTGCTTGGTACCTTCTCTGGTGGTAGAGACTTGGGTCTTGGGAAGTGAGCCTAGGCCTTGGGCTTTTTCTGGCCTGCCAAGTGTGCATTGTCCTTCCCCAGCATGGCAGGGGAACAGCTGGTGTGCCGGCTCCTCAGCTCAGACTTGTTCTTGCAGTTCTTCAACATATCAAGGGTGAACTTGTGATGCAATCTCTGGTGCATTATCAGAACTTCCTGGTAAAAGGTCTTAAATGTACAAAAGGGGCAGGTGATAGTTGGGATATGACTTGTTTTCAGAGAGATGGAGGGACACGTTTGAAGAGTTCCAAGGGACAGAGTCAAAAGTCTATCCTGGCAGTCAGAGCTGGACTTGTACTTGCAGTCCTCACTCTCCATGATGGCTCTGTGGCCACCTGCCAGAGACCCATCTCCTTCCGATTTACATGCAGGGCTGCTGGCCTGAGTCTCACCTGCTGGTCTCATTTTCCAACATGTCCAGACAAACAGGGGCAGGATACTTCTTCAAAGTCTCACTATTATCAGTTGAATTTTTACAAAAAACCTGAGGGTCACTGTGTGCTGGTGAAAGGCCAGCACCACTCAGAACACTCTGGAAGACAGAAGGCATCTCCCTTGGCTGCTTGGCAGGGGGGCTTCCTTGGACATCTTTGGCACCATCCAAAACATTCTTTAAATTTCTGATTTGCACACGATTGGTTAGCAGAGCATCTTCCATCTCCTGGATTTTAACTTCGCTCTTCACCTCACTGGCAGCATCCACAGGATGCTGGTCTTTGCGGTGTCTCTTCAAGTGATACCTCAGAGAGGATTTCTGGGCTGCTACATAGTCACAGAAGTCGCAGTTGTACAGTTTTTCACCTGTATGAGTTCTGAGATGAATACGGAGGTAGGAATTGGAGTGGACACAC
This sequence comes from Rhizomys pruinosus, assembly GCA_009823505.1. Classification (NCBI taxonomy): domain Eukaryota; kingdom Metazoa; phylum Chordata; class Mammalia; order Rodentia; family Spalacidae; genus Rhizomys; species Rhizomys pruinosus. The sequence goes on from VZQC01003370.1 coordinate 120,280, forward strand.
TTCCCACAGTAACTACACTCTCTTGAGGACTTTGGCTGCTTTTCCTTTCCTCCAACAGCATTTTTATCCAAATGAAGATCATCAGGACCCACTTCTAACTCCAAGGCTGCACTTTCTTCCACTGTGGTGGTGAGTTCCTGGAAGCATGTCCCAGGCTGCCTCCCATCCACAGACATGGTGGGCAATGGGGCTTCAGCCCTCCTGTCCTTCTTGTGCACCCTGGAGTGTAGGACCAGCTGGCGGTGGGATCTGAAGGTTTTGCAGCACTCAGAACACTGGGTGGGCTTCTCCTTTCTATTGAACAAATTGGGATCTCCATCTCCAGAAGGCACTTTACCCTTGGCCTGTCTGGACTTGTCTTCATCTTCAGAGAAGCTGGGACAACTGCTTCTATGTGTTTTGATCTTTCCAGGACTTTCTGACTTCCTCCTGCTCCAGATTTCTCCAAGCTCCTCTTTCTCTGAACAGGAACCGTCATTGTCTGTGCTTCCTTCCTGGCTGGACTCTTTCACCTCTTCTTTGGCAATGGTGAACTTTCCTGTGATAGCCAGCTGTCATGCCTGGTAGATGGTGACTGGGTCGAGCTCAGGGATCCAGGTGATGGGTTTGCTTGTGGTCTCTGCCTGAGATTTGGGTCTCGAGTTCAAATACTGCAGTAACTCTTCCCTGGGAGACTCCATTCCTGCTTGCTGGACACCCAGGATTTGCTGGTGGCAACACAGGTGGTTTCTTTGGTGTGAACCCTGCTGTGCTCAATCAGGCTCTCTTTATTGGGGAAGAGGAAGCCACAGACCAAGCACATCTTGTAGGGAGAGGAGACGCTCCCAGCTGTGTGCACCTGGACCACATCATTGATGGTGACAGGACTCTCCAGGGCCTGCTGCGGCTGCTTCCTGGCTCTTGACTTGGCCTGTTGTGTTTGCATGTGATTCTTCAGGCGCCACTGCTTCTTGAATCTCCTCCAGCACATGCTGCATGCGTCGGTGAAGGCGTCCTTGTGTTGCTTCATGTGGAGCTCAATGTCAAGAGCCACTGTGAATGTCTGCCCACACACGTCACAGCTGAACTCCCTTTCTTTGCAGTTCTTCTGGGCTGGCTCTGGTGGCACCTGACCTTTATCAAGGTGATCGAGATACTGGGTCTCCACCCGAAGAACGCCTGGTTCACAGAGCATTGCCTGGTGCTGCAGGAGCACGTGCTGACTGAGGTCTTTTGCGTGAGTCAAGGTCTGGTTGCAGAATATGCAGTCCAAGGGCAGGTAGTCTTTCATGTGGATGACGTTCTTCTCCTGGGAAGCCTGGAAGGGAACGGAGTCGGGGCTGCATGAAGACTGGGTTGTCGACTTCCATCCAGGCGTCTAGAGAGCTTCTGGTGACCTCAGGCCCATCCGTGTACACAAGGAGGGACTGAGTTGCCATGATTCCTGTCAATTTAGGGTCAGAAAAATTCAAGTGTCTGCCGCGAATTTCTGGAGCTCCAATAAGGCCACGTGTCACACCAGCCACCACATCCCTGTTTCTAAAGTACAGCAAATATCTGTCCTAACGTTCAAAAGGAAGTGTGTATTCTGCTAACTTACCCTCTGACGTTGGGGGGAAGCTCAGGCCTGGGTCTTTCCAATAACAGGCTTCCAGTGCTGGGATTCCAAGGAGAATCAGACAAAGCTCTAGGAGTTCTCTGAGTTCTCTGTCTCTTTTAGGCCAGTGGCTGAGTTAAGAAGTCAATCTCGCCGAGCATGGTGGCGCACACCTTTAATCCTAGCACTTGGGAGGCAGAGGCAGGCGGATCTTTGTGAGTTCAAGGCCAGCCTGGTCTACACAGTGAGTTCCAGGACAGCTGGGGCTACAGGGAGCCCCTGTCTCGAAAAGACCAAAAAAAAAAGTCAATCTCAGCAACGAGAAGACTGGGAAATTCCAAAAGTCTGTCAGGCGTTGCTTCCTCCGGAGAACCTGCTGGGGGTCGCTCGACATGATCCGATCCAGTCGGAGGGTCCAGCCAAGCCTTTAAATAGAGGCCCCGGAGGGGCAGGGCCATGAGGCAGCTGGCTTGCCAGGTCAAGCCTTCAGACAACCACAGAGGAGCCCTAGGTCACACCCACCTGTGCCTGGGAACCGGAAACAAGGCACTTCCAGTGGGCTTCCGGACTGCTTCCTGCCTCAGTGCCTCAGCCTTGTCCTTGCCTTTAGGGTTGAAGTGAAAGCCGAATGCGGCAGCCTGGAGGCCATTTTGTGGCTCTTTCAGTGACCTTTGGTCTTGTCATGCCGGCTGTGCCTCAGTTTGCTTCCTCAGCTCCCTGAATCCTCCAAGCACTTAAGATGACTGCACTGCACCTATGCTATCTTTTAAAAAGATTTAGCTGGGCGTGGTGGTGCTCGCCTTTAATCCTAGCACTTGGGAGGCAGAGGCAGGCAGATCTTTGTTAGTTCAAGGCCAGCCTGGTCTACACAGTGAGTTCTAGGACAGCTGGGGATACAGAGATACCCTGTCTCAAAAAGACCAAAAAACAAACAATAAAAAGATTTAATCAATAAATTTATCTTTTGTTTAGGTGAAAAGAGAATGATTCCTGAGAACTTGGCAGCGGCGATCTTCTTCTCCCAGACAGCTGTGGGAATCCTAGTCAACTGGTCAGTTCTGTATCATTATTTCACATGCATATTCACTGGAAAGAATTTGATGCCAAAAGACCTGATTGTAAATCATTTAACATCTGCCAATTTCCTAGCTATTATCTCAAGGGGAATTCCTCAGACAATGGCAGAGTTTGGGTTGAAATATTTCCTAACTGACCTGGTGTGTAAACTTGTTGTCTATGTTTATCGAGTATCCCGGGGCATTTCTCTTTAGACCACCTGCCTGCTCAGTTGCTTCCAAGCAGTCACAATCAGCCCCAGCAACACCAGGTGGCTGACGTTTAAACCCAGAGCCACCAAGTACATAGGCCTCTCCTGCTCACTCAGCTGGCTTATGCATCTGCTCCTAAACATCATGATTCCCATGAGAGTGACCTGCTCTACTCACAGCAGAAATGCCACTAACAGATTCGATTTCGGATACTGTGCTGGGTTTGTTTCAGGCACGATTGCAACTCCACTGTATATGTTCATGATCTGCTTCTCTGATGTTCTCTGTTTGGGCCTCATGGCCTGGGCTAGTGGCTCCATGGTGAGCATTCTTTACAGGCACAAAAGGCAAGTACAGTATCTTCACAGTGCTCAGAACTCTTCTAGAGTCTCCCCGAGGCCAGAGCCACCCAGTCCATCTTGATCCTGGTCGGCACCTTTGCTACCTTTTATTCAGTGTCTTCCATCTTAGTCCTCTATACAGCATTCTTTGACAACCCAAAGCTGTGGCTAATAAACACATTTATATTTCTAGAAACATGTTTCCCCACTTTAAGTCCCTTTTTACTAACCAATAATAACAACTCTGCCTCCTGGTACTATTTTCCATGCTATGGGAAAAGGTAATGTTCTTTGAATTTGTCCCAGTTTCCAGTGGTGTATATTCTTTGATTCATTCACGTTTCTTTGGGTCTTGTGGAAGGATAATCCTCAGTGTGAATCTTTGGGTATTGTGGAAAGATAATCCTCAGTGTGAACCAGGCACTTTTAGGCAATAGAGTGTCCTGATACACAAGACAGATGCAGGTATCCTAGCCCTCACAGAGGCTGCAACATATTACATGATGTTAAGACATTCCTATGTTGCTGGGTGTGATGGTCCAGACCTTTAATCCCATCATTCCAGAGGCAGAGCCAGACTGGTCTACATAGTGAGTTCCAGGCCAGCTAGAGCTACAGAGAGACATTGTCTCGAAAATACAAAAATAAAACAAAACAAAGACATTTCTTTTTGTTTGTATTTTTAACAGGCCAACACTTGCATGTACCTATAACACAATGGCATTTTCATTTTACAACTGGACAAGTAGCAGTTGAGATTTAGATTCTACCTTTTATACAGACCCAACTTCAGTCCTTAGTAACTCAATCAACAGAGTGAAAACAAGAAATTTCCAATTATCTAAGAATGTAAGCAATTTAGAAATAGCTGTTTGCATGACTGGCCCCTGGGTCCAATAAAATGATCATTTTAGCCACTGTATCACAGAATTTTACTCGAACAGTTTTCTAGACATTAAGTGCAGTATTAGCTATCACCCAAATTTTCAGCATGCAGTTGTAAAAAAAAAAAAAATCACACAATTTGAAATCTTTTTTTTTTTACAATTTGAAATCTTGTAAATGATGTTAGACCAGGTTTACATAACTGTGAGAAAATACAACAGATTTTACAGTGAATTTACAGCAAATTTCCCTGACCATATATATTGTTTGAAAAAATATTTTACCATTATTTACTAAAGGCTGAGTGTTGAGAACAATATTCTAAGGAGAGAGAGGGATGCACAGGAAGGTTTGGTGTTGGGAAATTATTAAATTCAGGCAAAGGGAGAAAAAGGTTGCAGAATTCATGTTCCTGAAGTGAGCAGATAAAAATTATGGAAATAAGAACTTAGGCTGAGTGTGGTGCCCCACACCTTTATTCCCATCACTCCAGAGGCAAAGGCAGGTGGGTCTCTGCGAGTGCAAGGCCAGCCAGGTCTGCAGAGTGAGTTCCTGGCCAGCTGAAGCTGACCTTGTCTCAAAAATAAAAAAAAATAAAAAAAAAAAAAGGAAAAGGAAATAAGAACTTGTATGTGTCATTAGCTGTAAGATAATTTAGAAAACTTAAATCTTTACAAGGTACATGTAAATTGCAATGTTATGATAAAAATTGCTGACATGATGGTATGATCAGAAAGGTGTGATTCCACTTTGCAATTAAAACTAAATCCTTTAAATTCATTAAAAGCTCATTTTGATAGAGATATATTACCAATGCGAAAAACGGAATTTAAGTCAGGCGTGGTGGCGCATGCCTTTAATCCCAGCATTCTGGAGGCAGAGGCAGGAAGATCTCTGTGAGTTCAAGTCTACAGAGCGAGTTCCAGGCCAGCTGGGTCTATAGGGAGACCCTGTCTCAAAAAGATCAAAAACAATTAAAAAATAAAAATTGAATTTATGCACACTTATGTACATAAACAGTTAAGAATATATTTAAGTTGCCAGGCGTGGTGGCACACGCCTTTAATCCTAGCCCTTGGAAGGCAGAGGTAGGTGGATCTCTGTGAGTTCAAGGCCTGCCTGGTCTACAAAGTGAGATCTAGAAGTTGGGCTGGAGAGATAGCTCTGCAGTTAAGAGCACTGGCTGCTCTTCTAGAAGACCCGCACCCACATGGCAGCTAACAACTGTCCATAACTCCAGTTCCAGGGGATCAGGCACCCTCATCTAGCTTCTGTGGGTAGTGCACAACATGGGTGCACTTACATACATGCAGAGAAAACACCCACACATGTAAAATAAAAATAATAAAATTAAGGCCAGGCATGGTGGCACACACCTTTAATCTCAGCACTTGGGAGGCAGAGGTAGGCGGATCTCTGTGAGTTCAAGGCCAGCCTGATCTACATAGAGAGTTCTAGGACACCTGGGGCTGCAGGGAGTTCCTGTCTCAAGAAGACCAAAATAATAATAATAATAATAATAATAATAATAATAATAAATTTTTAAAAAAATCTAGAATTTGCCAATTTCCATTTGTTTTCTGTTCTTTCTGATCTGGTCATCTGGAAATCAGGCTATTCAAAAGATAATTTAAAATTTGTTTGTGTTTTCTCCATGATTTCTAAGACTTTACTTCGTATGGCTTATTACAAAGAAAGGAACTATTAAAGGCCACCAGAGTGCTCTGAATTTAAATATTTAACTATAAACACCTTAATCACCCAGACAAAAATGATAAGAAAAAGGATAGTTGTGAAGGACCATCTCTCCTCATTCATTAGTCTTGATTCATCCACCTTGTCTTGGTGAACCAGTGAATAACCCTAGACCATAGAAGTGACATAGTTTTATACCTGTGTGGAAAGAATTGTAAGTCTGCTGGCAAGTCAAAGCTAGTACGTGACATAGTTTTATACCTGTGTGGAAAGAATTGTAAGTCTGCTGGCAAGTCAAAGCTAGTACATAAGGGAGCAAGCAGGGATTTTAAACACTGGCTGAAGTATACCAGTAAAAGGATGCAGATGTGTAAGCCTATGGGGTCCTACCCTTGACCTCTGAACTACTGGTTATGGATAGACTCTGGGAGAGAGAGAATAGCTGTTGTTAGTTGTGTCCTCTGCTGAGTCCTCCAGCTTCCATGTTCACACAGATGGCTCTGGTTAATCCTGGTGAGTCACAAAACAAAACAGACATAAGAGAGATTTGTGAGGAGATTTAAGAGTAGACAGGGTTGGTAGGGAGGTTGGAGGTGAGTGGTCAGTATGTAAGGCTTATATATGTGAAACTGTAAAAAAAATTAAAATAGTAAATAAAGATGAATTATAATACTCTACATAAATCATAAAACAAATATATGTTTGATGATGTGTTTAGGTAAAAGAAATAACTAAACCTGGAGAGATGAAGACATAAAAGTATTATAAGCTCATTTAAAAATTTTTAAATCAGAAAAAAGATGGTAGAACTCCCATTATAAACTGTAGAGAGGAACACAAATGTGAGAAAGCATTCTAACTCCATCCTTTAGGTTCTGCATACTGGCTTCATGGTCATAGGCTACAGAAAACCAAATCTGGAATCAGTAAGAATGGGCATTTTTTCGTCCATATAAATGGAGCTGTCTTCTTAGCAGAATTAGCTTTTAGAAGGATTTTTGTATGCATAAGGGTCCTCTGTTCATAACTGCCGGCTTTGTTTCATTCTTGGTAAGGTTGGCAAAGCGAAGCCATTTTGATTCTGACCATTTTTTCCCATTTACTTGTTTCTGAATTTTTTTTTAAGACATTGCTGATTAATCACCCTGTGTTTTGGCTTTGAATGCCTGCCTCTTGCTCCTGGGATGGAACTTACTTGCTCTAATTCCACCACATGACAGAGGGCCGGTGAATTGGGGTCAGAGGTTAAAACATTTCTAGGAAACTTAGAGAAATAAAACAGTTTAAAGGAATAATTATTTTATACTTCCTGGAACAAAATTATTTGAGAAGGGTTCATTCCTTTGGGAATTATTTGTTTGAGGAGCACTGACACAAGTTCTTTAAAAGTCTTGCAGAGACAGGCATGGTGGCGCACGCCTTTAATTGCAGCACTCTGGAGGCAGAAGCAGGTGGATCTCTGAGTTTCAAGTCCAGCCTGGTCTACATAGTGAGTTTCAGGCCAGCTGGGGCTACAGTGTGTCCCTGTCTCAAAAAGAACAACAAAAAAGTAAATAAACAAATAAATAAATCTTGCACAATCCACCTGTGAATTCATCTGGTCCTAAGCTTTTCTTTGTGGGAAAACATTCTAATTTTGATTGAATAGTTGATGTTAATATATACTTTCCATTCATTTTTAAGTTATCTGTATATTTATTCCCTCTAGATTTTCCTGATTAGTATATAGTTTATTTTTACGTATTATGAGTGTATCACCTGCATGTGTGTAAGTGGACCCATGTCATGAAATTCCTGTGGAGTCAGAAAGCATCAGATTCCCCTGGAACTGGAGTTACAGATGGTTGTTAGCCACGACATAGGTGCTAGGAATTGAACCCAGGTCCTCTGCAAGATAGCCAGTGCTCTTAACTATTGAGCCAACTCTCCAGCCCCAGTATATTGGTTTTTTTTTTTTTTTTCTTTTTTTTGAGGCAGGGTCTCCCTTTTAGTACCAGCTGTCCTGGAGCTCGCTCTGTAGACCAGGCTGGCCTTGAACTCACAGAGATCCACCTACCTCTACCTCCCGAGTGCTGGGATTAAAGGCGAGCGCCACCACGCCCGGCTTATAATTCTTAAAAAATACTCCCTTAATGATCTTATGGGTTACACTGGTATCTGTAACATAGCCTTTTGCACATCTAATTTTATCTTCCGGTCTTTTTCTTTCCTTTAGTCACAATAGTCTTCAATATTACTGTTCACGAAATTGATGCAATAGTGCCTATTCCAAGGTAACTAATCACTTTCTGATTGGATCTGAGGCCTGCTTCACCAGAGGGAATACACACCCTGTAATATAAACCTGGTCAAAAACCTATGGCTAAGATTTTTAGGCCCTCATGGGGAAATCTATTACTGCTTTGCTAAAAGTACAAACAGGTAAACTGCTTTTTAAATACTTATGTTTTTACCCATAGAATGGTGCAACTCTTGGCCTTGTCAAATAACCCTCTTTTAGCAGTGGGCAGGGGTCAAAACAGATTCACAATTCACCAAAGTAATAATAAGGTACTGCTGAGTGGTCATCCACTGAAGGCCAGAGGACACTGTGAAGACAGGGTGGAAAGAGTGTAAGAGCTGGAGGAATGGGAGGAGTACTAGAAAGTGCTATCTTTTAGAAATAATACACCTACTGCAACTGTGTACACATAGCTGCTGTGATTACCTGCACACACAGACACACACACACAAGTGCACACACATGAGGGAGGGAGGGAAGGAGGGAGGGAGAAGAGAGAGAGAGAGAGAGAGAGAGAGAGAGAGAGAGAGAGCGCAATGGGGATGGAAGCAAAAGGCAGCATGGATGGGGTGAAGATCACAATACAGTGTATATAAGAAACTGCCAAAAAGTTATACGTATACCTACTCTGTGAGTCAACACTGTCCTGTGGGGTACTATCAGGTATTGGACTATGGGTACTATGAGAAATTAAACACATCTATGTTACAAATTGTACTCAAAAGTTTCTAATGGCTTTATTTTCAATAACCTAAAACTATACACTCAAAGAATCCATGATCAGATTAATAAAAAAAAAATTGCAGACCATATTTCCTGAAATCAAAGAAACTGCATATAAAAGCATAATTAATGAATCTTACAATTCATTTTTGTGTGCACTCAGAACCCCCCAAAAAAGGGAAAATATTTCATAATATTACTCACATAAAATTCTATAAAATTAAAATCAACCAATCTGAAAATAAAAGTTGTCTGGAGGACAGAAAGAGAAATGTTAAGGCACAAGGTACACATGTGGGTGACAGGTTTATTATCATGATTACAAGAACAGTTTTCATAGGTTTATATGAAATTCAATTTACTATTATCTTTATTTTTGAGACAGGGTCTCCCTACAGCTCCAGGTGTCCTAGAACTCTCTATGTAGACCAGGCTGTCCTTGAACTCACAGAGATCCACCTGCCTCTGCCTCACAAGTGCTGGGATCAAATGTGTGTGCCACCAAGCCTGGCTTACTATTATCTTAAGCATGTGCCACTTATTGCATATTACTGACGCTTTTCTAAAGGGCTTGAAAAAATGGTTCAAGATAAAAGTCCAGATTTCTGAAATTTGGAAGTTGGGTTTGACAATCCACCTTTTCCCTTCTGTCCTGGGGCAGAGAAGCGTCCCCTTCCCTCAGTGGTTACACAGAAGAGTGAAGGCTCAAGTGAGATGAAAATTCAGAGGCTATAGAAATAAATAAACCTGAGACTATAGATCAAAGTGCAAATAAATCCCTTCATCTCAGGGTCTTGGGGCCACAGGTTCCTCATGGACAGTTTTCCTTTCAGCCAACTGACTGAACGCCATCCAACTCAACAGGTCTGAGTTGTGTGGCTAGGCTCTGCAAGGTCACAGGACCCCTGGAGGTTAGGCTGGACCAAAGGTGCTCAGGAACCCCCTACTACAAGAGAAATTTACATTAACAAAGGGGAGTTTGCAAAGTGTGAGCAGGCTCTCTGGAAAGAATATCAAAACTGTATCACGGATTCTGAGGATTCAGAGATTACCTACATAACCAGCAGAGATAAAGAAGCTGAGGTTCTCCCAGATGGCAAGGCCCTGGAGGAATCACCAGATGTGAATCACAACAAAGGGAGCAACTCTATCACACATAAGGCTGATTGGGAGATTACCAGCTTAAGCAGCCAGGATGAAAAAGCTCACATCCTCCCAGTTGACATGTTCCTGGAAGAATCAGCTTATGTGAATCACAACAAAGGGAGCAACTTTTTCATGCAATTCGCTAATGCTCTCAGGGAGATCAGCACGACAAGTATCACAAGAAGCACTGATCAAGAAGCTGAGGTTCTCCCAGATGGCAAGGCCCTGAAAGAATCAGCTGATGTGAATCACAACAAAGGGAGCAACTCTATCATGCAATACGCTAACTGGGAGATCAGCAGCACAAGCCGCACCAGCACCATGAGCAGCTGGCATGAAAAAGCTGAGGTCGTCCCAGTTGGCATGTTCCCGGAAGAATCAGCTTATGTGAAAACAGCCAAATGGATCAACTCTATCAAGCATAATGCTGACTGGGAGATTACCAGCTTAAGCAACCTGGATGACAAAGCTCTGGTTCTCCCAGATGGCAAGGCTCTGGAAGAATCACCAGATGTGAATCACAACAAAGGGAGCAACTTTTTCATGCAATACGCTAACGCCCTCAGGGAGATCAGCAGGACAAGTATCACAAGAAGCACTGATCAAGAAGCCGAGGTTCTCCCAGAAGGCAAGGCCCTGGAGGAATCACCTGATGTGAAAACAGCCAAATGGATCAACTCTATCACGCATAATGCTGACTGGGAGATTACCAGCTTAAGCAACCTTTATGACAAAGCTCAGGATGGCAAGGCCCTGGAAGAATCACCTGATGTGAATTACAGAAATTGGAACAACTCTATGATGCAACCTGATGTCTTGCAGATTACCAACATAACCAGCTCAGATGAAGAAGTTTCACTGGAGAAGGAAGAGGTGACAGCCTCAAAGGAGCACCACCCAACCTCACTGCTGGTGAAGATCCAATGGAGAATGAGGAGATGCAGGTTTGAAATTCAGAGAACATTTTGCAGCAAGTGCTTCTCCTGTCTCAGCCCGGACACTGCAGCTGACGAAAAATGGGAATGCACTGAAACAACTGGAGATGTGGGTGATGCAGATGAACAGGATCTGAGGCATCTCGAGAGGAACATGGACAGTGTCAAAAGTCTCAAGAATGAGGAGGAAATTGGCAAGAAAAACAGCATCATGGTCAGGCCATTTGGGAGATGGTCTCCTAGAGAACCACATTACAAGAAAAAAAAAATAAAAAAAAAAAAAGAAAGAAAGAAATAAACCTAAACCTCTAGATTACTCCTCTGACAAAGATCAGATGCAGAACACAGTATTCTAGATGTCCTGAGAATTTTAGTAATCATCTTTCTTTAACACACAGAGTAACTAAAACACAAATGCCCGGTGTACAATAGGCTCTTCCAACCATTTGGGGTGGACTCCTCCAGTCACCATTAGTTCAGAATTTTTGTTAACACCAGTAACCCCTATTTCAATCTTACAACTATGATGCTACCCTATGGAATTCAGGATATTACTGCCTAAAGAACTTTTCTAGACCCAAGGAACAGGATTCCCCAGTCAGCACTAACCATTAAACAGTATCCCCTGATTAAGACAATCATTTCATGGTTTTCTCAGAAACAACCAATTGTCCCAACGTCCCCCGCCCCTCAGATTGACTCCAACCCTACATTATCAAGGCATCAAAGATAAAAAGGATGATAACACCCTGCAGTTTCTCCTTGAAGACCTCAGGCAGCAAATCAACTAGACCAAAACCAGAGAGCTATATTCTGTCATTACATCTTTCTCTATGAGACAGACTTTGAGATTCCAACAAAATTTGGTCACCTTTTCATGTTGGAAGAACCTAATTTTCTTCAAAGCATCCCATACAGTGAACAGGTTTCCCAAGAGAAATGGTGGTTTAATTACAAATATTGTAATATTATACAGATCAGAGCAATGGAAGTCAAGGTAGTTCCTACAGTTGATGATTTTTGAGGCTGGAAAATTCTATCAAGAGTTATCTGAGATGAAGAACATCCTTAAAAAAGGTAGAGCATTCAAGTCACCAGCAGCATACTCCAGCCAAACGAGTTCAGGTCCATGCCCTACTGCATCTAAAAGAAATAAAAAAGGAATGAATACTTAGACTACTTACAAATTTCTCCTATGAACAAGAAAACACTAAGATTTACTTACTCAAATGAATGCCACAGGCTCCTACTGCAGGGTAGTGGTGAAATGGCTTCTCCTATAGAACTAGTGGTGACATAACTGGCAAGCAAAAAAAGGTTAAAATACAATGCAGTTCCTAAATATATATAATTTATGGTTTGACTTATAAGATTTTATTCAAGCAGATGATGATACTTCCAGAATTTTCATAGCAAATCCCTGCACATCACTGGTATTTTTTCCTTAACTTTGTGGTGTCCACTAAAATGCGGCCTTCAGATGACCCTTGTCACATTCACTGCTCTCAAAGTTTCTAAGGCAAATATTCCAGTGTGTAATGAGGTTGGAGGAGCTTTGGGTAAAGGGTGCTCCACATTAGTCTTTCATAGGCCTTTATCGACTATGAATTTTGCGGTGATTACTAAGGCTGGAGCTGTGGGTAAAGCATTTTCCACACTCTGTGCATTCATAGGGCTTTTCCCCAGTGTGAATTCTCCTGTGTTTACTGAGGCTGGAGTTCTGAGTAAAGGATTTCCCACATTCACTGCACTCATATGGTCTAAATCCACTATGAATTTTCTGGTGCTTTAAGAGGCTGGAATAATAAGTAAAGAATTTCCCACATACACTGCACTCATAAGGCCTTTCTCCAGTGTGAACACTCTGGTGTTGAAGGAGTGCAGAGCTTCCTCTAAACGTTTTCCCACATTTGCTGCACTCATAAGGCCTTTCTCCAGTGTGAACTCTCCAATGCTTAATGAGGTTGGACTTGAGGCTAAATAATTTCCCACATTTTTCACATTCATGAGGTCGAACTCCAGTGTGAACACTCCGGTGCTGAATGAGGCTAGAATTCTGAATAAAAGACTTTCCACATTCGCCACACTTATAAGGCTTTTCACCAGTGTGAAGTCGCCCATGATAAATGAGACTATAGCTTTTGTTAAAAGATTTTCCACACTGATTGCATATATAACATTGTTGTTTAGAGTTGGTTTTCTGCTGCTGAATAAGTAAGTGCTTGTTACCCAATGTTTCTGTGAATTCTTCATAATTTTGATGAGTTTTACCAAAGTGATATATGGCCCCATGATTACTCTTGCTGTCTGACTGTTCCTCGATGCAAATGGCTCCTTGAAAGAGAAACTCTGAGTTGGCCAGGAGGTCTTGTTTGAGTCCCTTGCAGGTAGAGGGCTCTACAGAGAAATGGGATTTGCTGCTCTCCACAAACAAGCTTCTGTCCATATTGCTTCTAAAGTATTTCTCTTCAAAGAGCTCATTTAGTTGTTCATAGTACAACTGTTTACCACACACCCCACATCTGTATAATTTCTGACCAAGATTTGTTCCCTGTTGGTGATGTGTGATGTGAAAAATGTCTCTGAACACCAAGCTACACATCACACAGCTGTGAGCCTTTTGGGGAGACAGATTGTCTTTGGAAGTACCAACTTGGGACACTCCTTGTAAAGGAACACTCTGCTCGGACTGGGTTTCCTCATTCTCTACTCCATAACAAGGACCTAAAAGCAAGAAAGAATATGTTAAGAAGAGCATGCTGACTTTGATGGGGAGAGACCACCTCTACAGAAATATATGTCTAGTAAACCCAGGAACACATCCATGATATTCTTTGTAGGATAGAGTTAGATTCAGGTTAAATGGCCTACTTTAGTAGTCTAGAAAGTCAGAATAGGGGAGCACAAGACAGGATGCATTAAGTAACGAGTTTAAACTCAATCCTCTGTAACAGGCAGAAGTTTCAGCAGAAATGTGTCTGTTTGTGAAAAGAGTTGTATGTGCAATAGTGTGTCCAACCCAAGAAAAATGGGATTTCAATAGAGCAGTTGGCCTTCAAGAACTGTGTACACATGTGTGCATATCTTATCACATAATTTATTAGAGAGCACTTCAAATGGAGCACTGAAAAAAGATGGAAAAGTTGTGGAGCCTGGAGATGTGGGAATTAGCTCTAGGCTGGATGTAAAAGTAGAAATGATAAATAGAAGAATTAACAGACTGGAAAAGTATCAAGTAATAGTAAGAAGAAAAGCAGAATTGAGCTGTGGTCAACTGCACCAAAATAGCATAGGTTATCTTCTATGATTAAAATCCAGTCCATAAGTCATTCTCTTAGGCAGCACCAGGCTCCTTCAGCCCACCTTGCTGCTACTATACTTATAAGCATCCTGTGAACCACTGATGACTATCTGCTTCACTCCCAAGACAAATAAGTATATGACACCTAGATGATAAAAGCCCTAAGGGATAGGAGGTGGGGGCCACAATGACATAAGAGCAAACAGCACTGACCCAGAAAAAAACTCAGCACATACATGACATCTCAGAGGAACAAAACTACAAATATTCCAAAGGAAATTTCAATGAGAGTGTTTGCAAGAGCCTAGGCCTATGAATTTGATAATGCCAATAATATAAAGAATTTAATAAAGCCTTTCTGCAGTGTTAATACTCTGATACTAAAAGAGTATACAGATCTCACTAAAGGATGTCTTTCTCATAAAGCCCCAGGTTCTAGTTCTTTCCTGCAACATTTTCTCAGGTCTGTCAGTCAGAGAAAGGAAGTAAAATATAGGGAACATATTGGTTTAAAAGCTAGAAATGTCACAAGCTAACATCCTCTACAGGTTAGGAGATGTTATAAGCCACAGTAAGACCCTGTCATATTTAACAGGGGGGAAAATTGTAATTCATGGATTAACATATCCAAACATGTGTCTATGCTAAAGTAACCTACCATAACTATTAGTGCTGCTTAAATACCTATATATCTAATTGCTTGTTCTTCATTAGTAGGATCGAAAGGTTATTCCTGGACAAACTGTCAGCCCATGAAAGGAAACAGCCAGAATTGACCAGAGTCCAAGTCAACAGCTCCAGAGAGAGTGGACTGTTTTACCTCTCATCCACCTGTGCCCCTTTTCTAAGCCTAGGGAACAACCTGCGGAAGAGGGGGCGTGGTAGAATGTAAGGGCTGCGATTGGGGTGAATGGTGAAACTACAGCAATGTAGTCTGGACACTCATTTGATCAACTTGATTGAACAAACAACCTGTCACCCCCCACTGGATGGTGGGGCTGTAGGTGTTTGGGCACAACAGCCTGCAGATAGGTTTTGCATGAAGGATGCTTGTACTCATGGATTATCACTTATAGCTAAAAATGAAAAAAAAAACTGAGAGAAAGATGCAGGACAGTTATGGCAGAATGCATGATCTGGGATGGGGTGGGGGTGGGGGGGAGGGAAAGGGAAATAAGCCTGAACTGAATTGGAAAAATGTATGAAATGCACAAAGCATCAATAAAAACTAATTAAAAAAAAAAAAAGCTAGAAATGTCACTGAATCACAGAAAGGATAATCGAGGTAGGATGCATGAGGGTGGCTATAAGACTGCTGAAGGTAAAACCTTTTTCACAAGGCTAAAGATAAATAGGAGCAAGCCTACTAACCATAGAAGGTGCATGGGAACTGGGGGGGGGGAGTTGGGGTGGGAGGGAGAGGAAGCACAGCATATGGTTCTGTGGTAAGAACAAAGCCTTCCATGAGACTTCCCTAGGAAAAAGGTTAAAGGTTTAAGGGCCTTACCTAGGGAGGTTATAAGTGCCAAGTTCTCCAGCATCACAACACGGTAGAGACATTGCTGAGCCTCTTCAAGAAGACACCATTCCTCCCAGGAAAAGTGTACCGCCACATCTTCAAAGGTCACACTGCCCTGTTATGATGGACACCAAGAGTAAGCTATAAACAGTCCTTAGAAAATCCTATTGCTCTATATATTTACCTCATGCCCATCATTCTCTTCCCAAGCTCCAAAGGTTGAGGGAGAAATCAGTTCCAGTGCCCCTATCTTCTCAAAAATTCAATGTTCAATAGCAACAACAGGCAAGTGGGAATAGAGGGAACTAGGCTGGAGGCCTGGCATAGAAGAATCTACCCTCTTCCCTCAAGCAATTCCCTGAAATACCTAAGGTCATTTGAGTCTGGATAACAGCCCCCAAAAGTTATAAGGGTCATTCCCTTCCACAGAGCACATCATTTTTTAGATTATGCATGTTTTCAAAACTAAATCCACATGGCGATGGCCAAATTACCTCCCTGGACCATACCAAGAACATCTGGATTTCAAACACATGTTATTTGTTTTATTCATCTGTCAATTTCATGGATATGGTTAGGAATTCCACCTTAGCAATTTAGATAGGAGCAAAGACATAATGTCTGGCATACACACACGGCCTGGGAGAAACAGACAGGACTACATGGAAACACAGCTTAAAAACAAACAAACAAACAAATAATCAAACAAACAACAACAAAACCTGAACAACCAGGGCTGTGTGATGCAAAGTTTATAAGATCAAACCATGGTCTGGCTGGAAGCTATAATCTCCTACAGAAGAATAAGCAGAAATTATGCCTGGCACCATTGATAAAAATGGTTTTCTACTGGGAGATACTGTCAACAGAAAAGCAGGAAGAGAACTTGCATGTACAGCCCTTAATATCATTCCAATTTCACCAGGTATCAAAACATCAGAAATTATTCCTATATTTTAAGTCCTCCATTCTGATTTAGCATAATACATCCAAAGTATGCTTGACAAAGTCAAAACAGAAATGTAATCCTACCCTAGACTTCTTAGGGCTCCCACTAGTTGGAGCAGACCCCAATCCTATGAGAGCCACCTGGCTCCATTTTTGCTACAGACATAACCACATAGATGATGTGCTCATTTCAGATTCCTATGATTCCATTCTATTTCTGTTCCGCACTTGCTGGTCAACCTTCCTCTATCCATCTAAGAAGCAAAGAGCAGACCCACTAGCCGCTCACTCACCCTGGCTAAGTGACTATCACAGATGATTACAGTTATAACTGGCCTTGTTTCACAGACTGAATGAAATGTCCCAGGTCCCAAAGACATTACAAATTCCTGATGACAGAATGTCACCAAGTTTAGCCTAAATACCATAGTGTTTCAAATAGACCTATACAAATCCATCAGTCTCCCAACCTTCTGCTGAAAGCCAATGCATCTGCCAAACTATCCTTGTTAATGGTTACTCATATCCTGTGCCTCTTATAAAGCCCAATATTATCACCCAGTTATTCAATTAACAGGCCCAGTCCTGAGCTCCATCTACTCCTTTCAAAGCCATTTAATAGACTGCTCATGATAGGCAAGTGCTCTACTAACTGTATCCTTAGCCATACCATAATATCTTGAAGACTATCCTAAATTTGATATACAGCTCATTCACTTTGGTCCCCACCTCAATTTGGATCTTTCCATTCTCTATCACTAACCAAATTTCAAGAAATATTTGTTTTAGCTCCTGCATTTTTAATTCCACCACTGACTGGTTTTTAAAACATCTCAATCTCTTAACACAACCAATTCAAAGCTTCTGATGACCCCAACTGAATATCACTCAATAATAACATCTCCATTTCAGTTAATGAAACTTGCATTCTTACAAAAACTTCTTGCTCATCCCTTAATCCTGTTTCAGCTTCTTCTCATTGGAATTTTTTTTTTTCCCGTTTTAAAAGGTCATATTCAGAACATAATCACATCTTCTGGGCCATGACTCTTCTAGTCCATTAATCCTTCACTGGTGTATGACAGTAGTCTCCAACCTGAATTTCCTTCCTTCTTCCTCCACTACACAGTCTGTTCCCCACTTTTTGCAGAAGGAGGTTTTTACTACCCTAGTAAAGTCATCTCTCTCTTCTCACCCAATCTTTCTGTCACCTCCAGAACTGACACCCAAACATCTCAGACAGCCACCGAACACTGCTATTGCCATTTATTCCCAGTGCATTTTGTTCTCGCCTGTTCCCCTGACTTCCAGATTAGTTTATGTCTACACAGTTGCATATCTAGGTAACAGTTCTGGGCATTTACACTAGTTTCCAGAAATGGACGGGGAGGAGGGGATGCGGCGGCAGGGGGAAGGCCCCTCCAAATAACCTGTGGCACAGTCCTAGGATTCGCCAATTTCTCTGAGGCACTAAAACAAACAAACAAACAAACAAACAAACAAAAATACTACAGGAACAGCCCAGAGCACCACAATCGGAGAACGCGTTGGCGGGGACTGCAGCCAGTTAAGTTTGACTACTTTCTACTTCACTCTGTGGTTCCACAGGTCCCACTACTCCCACGAGACAGGAGTAGGTGAAGGCAACACGATGGGGCTCCAGTGGGTCCTGTCTCCCTATATCTTTGACTAGCTGTGAAATCAGCTGACCTTGCGTTCTTACTTCCCTGGCTCAATAGTGTACTTTCTTAAAACCCAGGGCCACTTTCCCGGAACGTCTCAATGTCCTCATCACCCTTTCCACTGTTCTTCAACAGTCTTTGAGGGACTTTCAAAACTTTTAAAACAAAAACTGTCTTTCCAACATTCCAAACTCTGCACGGCTTTTAAATGAAGGCAAAAATGTCATGATTTTTATTTCATATTATGTTTCCTATAGGAGACCAAAAACTTAATCTTCCCAGGTTAGCTTCATCTCAGTCTTTGCATCCGATAGCCCTTTGGTTATCACATTTTCCCATACCGCAGAACACAGACCCACAAGCATCCCACTTTCCTGCACCCGGGTCCTAGACTGCAGAGCCCAGAGAAGGCCCCTCACTGGGCTCCAGGACACCCATTGAGGCTGGTGGACACAGCACTCACCTGAGCCGGGTTCATCAGCGCGACCTCCGCCAACCGACTCTGCGGGTGCAACGGAAACAAGGACACGACGGGCGCCACGTGGTTCACGTGGGTGGCGCCGCTGACCCACCTTTATAAGGAAGATAACAAGGCTGCTTTGTCTTTTCAGTCAAGTCACCCAGTATCTCAGAACTTCTAAGCCGTTAGAAAGCCGATCTGTCCAAACGGCCTCCAACAAAACACCGGAAGCCTCGCCTTCTAGTTCCTCCCGAACGCAAGGCATTTTGGGTAATGTAGTTTTGTTGGAGGTCGCCGAATTCAATAACCCCTCTTACACACATAACCATGTATAACATGACCTATAGATTATGAGCCACGTTCCCCATTGTCTTTCAGTGTAGGTCCATCTACTGGGCCCACCAAAAGTCATAACCCTGAAAGACCCCAGTCTCTCCCCCTCCCAGCTGCCATCAATTGCCAAAAGTTTCTCAGGTTGGGCTGGGATTTCTTTTTTTTTTTTTTTTTATTGATGCTTTGTGTATTTCATACATCATTTTCCAATTCAGTTCAGGCATATATCCCCTTCCCTTCCCCCCACCCCACCCCTACCCATCCCAGATCATG
>VZQC01003370.1:153994-178288 GCA_009823505.1 Rhizomys pruinosus
TGAACTTGCACTGAGGTACGTCTGGGGACACTAACTTGATTCCATAAGCCTTAACGCAGATGACGGAATGCATGAATTCCTGTGGGGAAGGCTAAGGGGGATTGTCAATGGGGCAGAGGGCATAAAGATGATTAAGATATTTTATAGAAGCTGGTTGTGGTGACGCACACTCTTTCTTTCTTTCTTTCTTTCTTTCTTTCTTTCTTTCTTTCTTTCTTTCTTTCTTTCTTTCTTTCTTTCTTTTGGTCTTTTCGAGACAGGGTCTCCCTGTAGCCCCAGCTGTCCTGGAACTCACTCTGTAGACCAGACTGTCCTTGAACTCATAAAGATCCGCCTGCCTCTGCCTTCCGAGTGCTAGGATTAAAGGTGTGCCCCAGCACGCCAGGCAGTGATGCACACCTTTAATCCCAGCACTCTGAAGGCAGAGGCAGGCAGATATCTGTGAGTTCAAGGCCAGCCTGGTCTACAGAGTGAGTTCCGTGAAAGCTGGGGCTACAGGGAGACCCTGTGTGAAAAAGGCAAAAAAAATTAAAAATTAAAAAATTGAAAGATGTTCTTCTGTATGAGATACACAAAAATTCAATAAAAATTACATAAATAAATAAATAAATAAATAGACCAGCTAAATGGTGCTTAGTGTTCAATCTTGCGGAAATTCTACTTTGATATGTGAATGGGATAGCAGGCATATTTCACATAGACCTGAGGCTAAAGGAACTTCTGAGCCCAGGAGCAAATCTTCTGTGGATTTAGTATATTCTCAACACCAATCTTCACAAGGCTGAGTCTCCAGGTCATATGGGGTGAGTGGAAAATCCCTGATGGAGCTGGATGAGGAAAAGCAATTCCCCAAGGGAGAGAATGGTACGGGGAAGACATGGAGATCCCTGTGACATGGCAGTGCAGTTGTGTTGGGGTGATACAAAGATGGAGAGAGGCTACAGACCTAGATCTTCTGCCCAAATGGTATATATTTTTAAAATTTTAAGTAGTTTATTATTTTTATCTTATGTGTATAACTGTATTGCCTGCATATATGTAAGCACACCCGTGTAGTGCAATGCTAGCGGAGTCAAACCTGGGTTCTCTGCAAGAATAGTCAGTGTTCTTAACTGCAGAGTCGTCTCTCCAGCCCCAGTAGTATATATTCTTTAAAATATTCAATGTATTTTAGATTCATGAGCACTTTACAGGAAAAATATGTGTCATGTTAAAGCAGTGAGGAGGGAATGCAGGGAGGTTGCAATATAAACTGTCTTGTTCCCAGCCTAATTGTGCTAATTAGAGTCTGGAGAAATTCAGACTTGGCAGATTGTGGTTTCTTGGAATTCTCATCCATGAAAGAGTTCATACACTTTTCAGAACATTTCTCTCTCAATAGCTTTGTATGCTTAATTTATTAAATTTATTAAATTTATCTTTTATATGCTTATCCAATTAAAAAATATTTGTACCCAAGTGTGGTGGCATAAACCTGTAATCCCAGCACACTGAGCACACTGGAGTTTGAAGCAAGAGGATCTCAAATTCAAAAGCAGCCTGAGTTTAAAAGCAAGACCTTGTTACCTCCCCACACAAATACAATATAATTTAATTTATAGTTGCAATTGAAACAAATGTTTTCTCATAAATAAACTTAATATTTAAAGGATAATGCAACACACAGTAATTTGGGCACTTTGGTTTTGAGCTTTATATTTTGATGCAACCTGCTGGAAATCAAAACTCTGATATTCTCTTACCACAGTATAATCTGCAAACACATAGATGAATTAGTGTGATTCCATTTTCTTCAAGTGTGTGCATGTTCTGGCTTTAATACACGAACGATTTTTGAATAACACTCCAGCCAAGAAAAATCACAAAACTGGACAACCTTTACTGAACCTTAATTTTCAGAACTCGGAAAACAGACAGCTGAGTTCTGTGCCCTTAAGGGAAAGATATCACAGCAGGAACACTTCAGATTCTAAGACTTATTTATTATATATGTATGTGTAGGTGCATGTATCTGAGTGTGTATACACATACGTACGCAGGCACCAGTGGAGGCAAGATGAAGGAGCCCATGCAGCTGACCACATGGGTCCTGGGAACCTACTTCCAGTCTTCTGCAGTAGAAGCAAGCACTTTTAATTGCTGAGCCATCTCTCCAACCTGGGGGTGGAGGAAGGACAATTTAACTTTTTTTTTGGTCTTTTTGAGACAGGGTCTCCCTGTAGCCCCAGCTGTCCTGGAACTCACTTTGTAGACCAGGCTGGCCTTGAACTCACAAAGATCTGCCTGCCTCTGCCTCCTGAGTGCTAGGATTAAAGGAGTGTGCCACCACACCTGGCGGGAAGGACAATTTAAAACAAGCACAGAGTCCAAAGAACACAAAGTAGAGGTATCAGCTGGGAGCCCAGGGCTGGAGTCAAAAATATATTTTGCAGCTGAGTTCTCTCAGGTGGACTCTTCCTGGCCAGGGGAAGATTCAGGGATCTGGCTGGTTCTGTAGGTCCTCCTCACTGAAGAAACAAGATGCTCACTGACTAGAGTTCAGATGCCCACAGGAGCTACTAGTAATTCCAGCTTCCTCTTTCAGGCGTAGCATTCACATGACAAGTCTCAGAAGCTGAAGCTAGCCCACACTTCCTCACGGCCTGACTCTCCACCTGTGACAAACCAATAATCCAGTTCACATGGATGGCACTCCATGTCTAGTACCAGTACACAAGGGAAATCCTTTCCTCTAAGACTGTGAGGGACTAGGACTAGTGTTGACTTCATAAACTGACATTTACTGTTAGTGTGGTGCAGTTGTGTGAGCATTCCAACACAGTCACTCGAGTGCTGGGAAGAGTTTGGGTTACATGATCCTCCTGTTAAGAGGCTATTTCCCAGTTCTTACTGAAGTTCCCTGCACACATACTCTGCGTGTGTGTGTGTGTACAAGTGCTTGTGGTGTCCGAAGGTGAATGTTGGTGATCGTCCTCAATTGCTCTCTCTACCTTATTTTTTAATTGTTTTATTATTTTCATTATTTCAGGTGTATGAGTGTATTTCTTCCATGCATGTAAATGGACTATGTTGTGCAATGCCCACAGAAGTCAGAAGAGGGTGTAGGATCCCCTTATTGATGGTTGTTAACCTCCAGGAACCTAACCCGGGTCTTCTGAAAAATCTGCTAGTACTGTTAACCATGGAGCCATTTCTCCAGCCCCACTGGCCTTATTTTCTTTTTGTTTTTAATTTTTATTGAAATGTTATGCATTTATACGATTCATCTTGATCATGTTTAGTCCCCCTTCACTACCTGGACTTCCCATAGCCCTCTCCTGACAAATTTCATGCAGTCTGTCATTTATGTTCCAGCTGATTGTGTCTCCAGATGTCCCTCCATGTGAGCTCATCTACCCAGTCTGATCAACCAATGTAGCATTAGTCCCTTAAAGAAGACCAACTCTCCTTTGCCCAGCAGTGATCTGTTGCCAATAGTTCCTCAGCTAAGATTGGGGCTTCTTACCCATTTCCTCATCGTGACGATGTGTTTTTGTATGGTTTGAGTTTACATGGGTCTTGTGCATCCTGTCAGCATTGCTTGCCCTATGTTCCTATAAGCAACCCAGCCGCTGTTTCCTTGTGGTCATCGGCCACACCTGGCTCTTACAGTCTTTCTGCTCCTCTTCTGCCTTGGTCCCTGAGCCCTGAGTGACAGAGGTTTGATACAGGAGTCCTAGTCATGGATAAGGACTCCGTAGTCTCTTGTTCTCGATATTTTGTTCAGTTGTGGTTTTCTCCATTGATCACCATCTGTTGCATAAAGAGGCTTCCCTGATGAGAGTTAACAGATACCTTCATATTCTCTGCCCCCATTCAGCTATGTTCAGCCTGAGATGTAGAGGTAGCATTGGAGATGTTGGACATTTCTTTATTATTTTTCTCATTCTATGAGCAACAAGCAATTTAATAGATGCAGGGTTTATTTTGGACCACTGTGTGAGGGTGCAGCCCCTCGTGCTGGGGGTCAGCAAGAGCAGCTTACTTCTGGCTGGGGACAGAAACAGAGGAAGAAGAGACATCCTGCTTTCTCCTTCTCCATGTATTTTCAGTGGAGGAATCCCCCACCCCCACCCCACAGGGTGCTGCTGCACATATTCACAGTGGGTCTTTTCTCCACTTAGTCATCTCTGGGTGCTCAAAGGTCTGTCTCCTAAGTGATTTTGAAATCCAATCTAGCAGGGCATGCTGGCACACACCTTTAGTCCCAGCACTCGGGAGGCAGAGGCAGGCAGATCTCTGTGAGTTCAAGGCCAGCCTGGTTTACATAGTGAGTTCCAGGACAGCTGGGAGTACAGGGAGACCCTGTCTTTAAAAAAAAAATCCAATCAAGTTGTCCATGAAGATTAGTCATTAATCATTCTTACCTGTTTAAGGCTGTGATGTTCCATGGCTTGGATATACCCCATGTTCTATCCCTTCATCTGAGGATGTGCCCACACCTGGCTGGCCTCTGCCTCAGGCTGCTGGGAGTGTGGCTGTGCAAGTGTCTTTTGGATGCTCTGGTTTCTGACTTTCTTTCTTTATCGAAGAAAACACTTAATCTGTCACTCAAAACAATCGGAAAGAAATGTTTATAAAGTGAAGATGTATATTCAGTGTCCTAGAATTGCCAAATGTCCCTAATCAAAGCAGTTTTTCAGCCTTCTGCTCTCAGCTTTGCTAAAACTTGCAGTCATGGTCAAAAGTATCCTTCCAGGGGCTGGAGAGATGGCCTAGCGGTTAAGAGCATCGACTGCTCTTGCAGAGGACCCGGGTTCGATCCCCAGCACCCATATGGCAGCTGAGAACCTTCTGAAACTCCAATTCCAGAAAAACTCCAGTTCCAGGGGAATCCGACACCCTCCTCTGACCTCCGAGGCATTGCTCGACACGGGTGCACAAACCTACATGCAGACAGTACATTCATACACATAAATAAAAATAAATAAATTAATTAAAGAATTTTAAAAAAAGTATCCTTCCAGAGGCGTGAGGGTACTGAACGACGAGTTGTTTTGTGTAAATTTCCTTTTCCAAGTTCCTTTTGTCAGTCTGTTTATAGCTATGGACAGTCCTTCTTCTCAGGTCCCTTCAGATACTTTTAGCCATGACCTGTTTCCTAAGAAAGGAGTTCTAAAATGATACAAACAGTGTCAACATTCAAATGACCCTTTATAAAGATTTGGCTTCCCTTAGGAGAAATCCAGACTAGGGTCAAATCATACTCACGAATTCTTACTGGGAGGAGCTCAAATCTTCTTCAGTAGAAGCAGACCGCATGAAGGAAACTCTCCGCCGTTTCCTTTTCCATGTCCAGCAGCATCTGGCCCAGACTGCTGTCCAGGTCGTCCATCTGCTGGAGGCAGTGGCACAGCCTGTAGATGAGGACTGCTCCCAGGGTGGTGCCTTGTTCTGTGTCTGTAATGTCCACGTTGATCACGTGCATGGGCTGGAAGGTCTTCTGCTCTCTGGAGCACAGATCTTTCAACACCGAGGTCTCGGTACCGTCTGAGCACCCAGGTCTTCACAGCCCCACCTTATTTTTTCAGACAAGTCCTAGCACTGAACCTGGTGCTCATGAAAGCAGCAAGACTGCTTCAACAGTGAGCCCTGTTTCTGCCGCCAGTCTTTGTTTTAAAGCATCTTACACACCAAGAATAATGTGTGATGCTTAGTCATCTCTACAGAAGCAGTTATAAAAAAAAAAAAAAAAAAAAAAAAGCTTCTCCGAAATAAATTCTAACACTTCTCAACCATTTGGTTAGGATTTGGTGCTCATTTCTACTCAACTCATTCTTTTCTTCACCCTTTTAGGTATCCATGGTATAAATTTCTCAGGATGAAAATTAATCACCTATGTGAAGTAAAAACCTCAAGTTGCCCAAGATGCACAGCCCATGCTTAGTCCCAGCTCTTCTCACTCAGACTTCAATGCCCCTTGTGTCTCTTGTCATTTGGACCCAGTGTTGTTTTGGTGTGTGTGTGTGTGTGTGTGTGTGTGTGTGTGTGTTTAACCAGGTAACTTTTTATTGAGCTTGTGCTCATTTCATATATTTCTTTTTTTTTGTTTGTTTTTGGTCTTTTTGAGACAGGATCTACCTGTAGTCCCAGCTGGCCTGGAGCTCGCTATGTAGACCAGGTTGGTTGGCTTCACACTCACAAGAGATCTGCCTGCCTCTACCTCCCAAGTGCTGGAATTAAAGGTGTATGCCACCATGTCTGGCTTCATATAATTCTCTTTCTTTGCCACATATTGCTATCCACTCACTATAATTTTATTTACTTACTTGTCAATTATTCTTAGTGGATTCAATTTTTATTTTATTTATTTTTAATATATTTTTATTGTTATTAAACTTTTTTGCACATCATACATCATTTCTCAATCCAATTTAAACTCATTTCCATGCCCCCCACCCCACCTGAGTTCATGCATTCTGCCATACATGTATTGCATCTTTTTCTGAGTCCAGAGTTTTTTCAAAGCAGAGGATTATTATTTGGGGGACAACTTCACTGTTTCTTCATATATCTTTTACAAATTTAGACACATTCTCCCTTCCATGCCCCCCCCGCCCCACCAGAGCTCGTGCATTCTGCCATACACATCTTGCATTTTTTCTCAGTCTTTTATTTAAGTTTTTCGATGCAGAAGTTTACTATTTTGTGCAGAATTTTACTGTTTCAGTCAGTTCTTTGACCAGTCTTTTTTGCTATTGTTATTCCTTTCCATTTGTACTACTTCAAAACATGCATATATGCATATCACACACAAACTAAAATTATGACGTCTGAAAATAAACTATAGGATAATCCCAAAACATGCTTAGGGATTGGCATTTTGACCGTTGGGGCTATGCAGGAAAAGAAAAAAATACTTTATATTGCTACTAGTGTTTTTCAGCCGTCTAGGGTGATGTTTTCCTCTCTATGCCATCCCCACACCATTTCTTACTAATTTCAACTAATGAACTACAGGGATTTGAATGTTTTGCAGATGTTTATCCGAGATAATTTCAAATCTCCATGCAGGCACTGTCACTGCACAGAGAGGTGAAGTGATAATCACTTCCCAGCAAGATGATGAGCTCACAGAGTGAAACACCTTCATCTCAGGGATAAAATGCCCCATGCACACTCTCTCCAATGGTCTCTGCGGTTGTTACTGCTCCATTGGCTCTGTAAGTTGTCCCTCTCTTACTAGGTATATTTGTTTCTCTGGGAATCTAATAAGAAATATTATGTGGAAATTATGTATCTGACTAGTTAGGACAATATAAAAACTTGTGGTAGGGCTGGGCATGGTGGTACACATCTTTAACCTCACCCTTGGGAGGCAGAGGCAGGTAGGTTTCAATAAGTTTGAGACCAATGTGGTTGACATATCCAGTTCCTGGTAACATGCTCTCATGCTTAGTTGGATATGAGCATATGCCACTGAGGATTTTCTGAGGTCTTCAAAAAAACCATACACCTCCTCCTATCTTACTGGGCCTAAAGGGTAGGAAGAACTTTATCATGCCACTAGTTTCTCTGCAAAGTTTCTAGAACTTTTGATATGAAAGATGTCCATTTTCAAAAATGTAATAAAATAATGCCCAAAATCAACCAAAATATTTGTAGGAGTTTAAGGAAAGTATAATTAAGAGTCTATTGATATATTACCTGTGACTCTTAACATGTCTGATTGAAAGTGTTTTTGTAACCCTGCATCCTCTGCACCTACCCCTGGTCCATTGGGATTTTCGAAGCTGCTACCACCTTTGAGTCTCTGAGCAGTGAAAACAGAGCCCGCCTCAGACAAGTGTCTGTAAAGGAAACGCTTTCTTGTCCCTGTACTGGGAGTAAAATGTGTCCTCTTTCATTGTGCCTCCACAGAAAATATTTTGGTAAAGGAAGAAAATTATTTAGTTCCATGAATGCCTGATGTTATAAAATCACAGAGTTAATCTGCAATTTTTTTTTTGAGCCTGGGTCTCCCTGTAGCCCCAGCTGGCCTGGAACTCATTATGGAGAGACCAGCTTGGCTTTGCTGTCAGAGAGATCCACCTGCCTCTGCCCTGGGCTCTAAATACTAGTCAAGAACTCTTCCACTGAGCTACGTTTCCAACCCAGATTAATTAATTTGCATGTTTGCATGCCAGTATATTAATGCTTATTTATCTAAATGGTATGCAATACAAATCTGTTTTTCCAACTGTATGTGTGAATTTTTTAATAGCATGTATTTATCCAATATATTTCCAGCTCATAATTTATTCCTTTGTAGTTCTGCACTGCTCATTATGTTTTTCATACTTTTAGTTCTCAGCTCTCAATTTTAAAATTGCAGACTTTAATACCAGCACTCAGGAGGCAGAAGCAGGTGGATCTCTGTGAGTTCAAGGTCGGCTTGATCTACATAGCCAGCTCCAGGCCAGCTGGGACTAAAGGGAGACCCTGTCTCAAAAAGACAAAAAAAAAAAAAAAAATCCTGCAGAGATCCAACCATTTTCCTGATTCTTCATTCCTTTACTTGACCATCTATTTCTTGCACATTTCACATCATTTCTGGACTCACTAGTTTTTGGCACCTTATAATCAAACTCTTATTTGTAATGTAAAAATATACTTGTCAGAGGCAATTTCTTCTAGTATGTTCATTATTATTTCTCTATCTTCTTTGTCGTTTATTGTTTTGAGAAAATATCTTACTCTGTAGCCTGGTTGGCCTGGAGTTTACCGAGCAGTCCAGGTTGGCCTTAAACTCCCAGCACTCTTCGTGTTACAGAATGTTGAGTGCTGGAGTAACAGGTGTGAGCCATCTTGTCCAGCTCTGTTGACTTTGCTTCATGAAACAGGACGTGTGGGGATATTGGCATTCGTTTTAATTTGTTTTATGTTTTTGGTGCTGGAAACAAGCCTGGGGCAGTATACATTCAAATTTTGCACTGTCACTTATTCCCTGATTTTAATTAATTAACTAATTATTTTATTTATTTATTGGTCTTTTTGAAACAGGGTTTCCCTGCAGTCCTAGCTGTCTTGGAATTTGCTCTGTAGATGAGACTGGTCTTGAACTCACAGGGATCCACCTGCCTCTGCTCCCTGAGTGCTGGCATTAAAGGCATGAACCACCATGCCTAGCCCAACATTTAATTTTAAATTACATTCTTTGCGTACCCATAGTCACATGAAAGACAGTGTCCTCTTTCTGCATTTACTTGAACTTCAGACCCTCATTTTCATGAAATATTTCACATTCATATAAAATTCATAAAAATTGATTTATGGAATTACAGCTTTTCCCAAAGCATTTTTCATATTTTCAAATGAAAAACTTTTTCTTGTGAGAAATGTTTTTAAATGATTCATTTTCTTTCATGTTCCCATTTTTCTAGACCCTTACAAATATTATTTACCTTGTTTTATTTGCAATTTAGAAACTGTTTAATTGTGTCATAGCAAAGATTCAAGGGGAACTTGGATTGCCAAGAAATATGTAAGGAAATATTTGTGCTATTTTGATTATCTTTGCTAGAGATCTGTTAGAAACTTTAAAAATCATGTGTCAGGTTTGCTGTCGTTTATTTATTTATTTATTTATTTGTTTATTTATTTATTTATTTATTTATTTTGGCCTTTTTGAGACAGGGTCTCCCTTATAACCCCAGCTGTCCTGGAGCTCCATCTGTAGACCAGGCTGGACTTGTACTCAGATAGATCCGCCTGCCTCTGCTTTCTGAGTGCTGGGATTAAAGGCCTGAAACACCGCAGCCTGCTATCTTTTTTTTTTTTTTTTATGTGTTTGTACTGTCTGCATGCAGGTCTGTGCACCCGTGTTGTGAAATGCTGCGGAGGTCAGAAGAGGGTGTTGGATTCCCCTGGAACTGGAGTTCTCCTGGAATTGGAGTTTCAGATGGTCCTCGGCCACCATGTGGGTGCTGGGGATCGAACCCGGGTCCTCTGCAAGAGCGGTTGGTGCTCTCAACCGCTAGGCCATCTCTCCAGCCTCTGCTATCTTATTTTTTAATTTATTTTTTATTTTATGTGTTTGAGTGTTTTCCATCCATGAAATATAAGTGCATCATATGTTTGCAATGCCTGTGGAGGCCAGAAGTGAGTGTTAGATCCTCTGGAACTGGAGTTACAAATAATTTTGTTCACTGCCATGTGTGTGCTCAGAACTGAATCCAGGGTCTCTGCAAGAGCAGTCAATGCTTTTAACCACAGACCCATCTCTCCATCCCCCATTTTATTTTTTAAAAAGATTTATTTGGGGGCTGGAGAGGTGGCTAGAGAGGTGTAGTGATTAAGAGCACTGGTTGTTTTTGAAGAGGACACAAATTTGATTCCCAGAACCCAACTGGATGCTAAGATCCTTCAATAGCTTCAGTTCAGAGCATCTGTTGCCCTCTTCTGGCCTCCATGGACATTGCATGGTGTGGGTGCATTTGCATACAGGCAGAAGAAACACATGCATAAAATCAATCAAACCATTAAAAATAATGTGTGTGTGTGTGTGTGTGTGTGTGTGTGTGTGTGTGTGTTGCCTGCATGGGTGTATGTGATGTGCACCATATGTATGCCTGAGGCCAGAAGAAAGCAGCAGATCCCCTCAAACTAGAGCTACAGTTAGGTGCTTGTTAGCTGCCATGTGGGTGCT
The DNA here is from genome assembly GCA_009823505.1 of Rhizomys pruinosus. Classification (NCBI taxonomy): domain Eukaryota; kingdom Metazoa; phylum Chordata; class Mammalia; order Rodentia; family Spalacidae; genus Rhizomys; species Rhizomys pruinosus. Next base: position 164,661 of record VZQC01003370.1, read on the forward strand.
GAGAATTGAATCCTTGTCCTCTGCAGGTGCATCCAGTGCTCCTAACCTCTGATTCATCTCTCCAGCCCCAGCATTGTCCTTTTAATTTTGCATAATGCTAACTATGGACCAGTTTTAAAACATGTTCTCTTTAACATTGGGGGAAATTTACATGGTACAGCCTTTATCCTCCTAATAAATTGCAGTTTTTTCCATGAATAAGATCAGAAATCGGAGCCAATAAATTTTGAGGCCAACTTGAGCTAGTTTCACATAGCCCAGGTTGGCCTCAAACTTGTTATGATAGAGGATGAACTTGACCTTTTTTTTTTTTTTTCTAGACAGGATGTCAGTATAGCCCCCAGCTGGCCTGGACCTTGCTTTGGAGACCAGACCGGTCTTGAACTCAGAGATCCACCCACCTCTGCATCCTGAGAGTGCTGGGATTAAAGGCAGATGCCACCATACCCAGCGAACTTGAACTTTTGATCCTTCTGCCTGGACTTCCTAAGTGAGTGGATTACAGGTATGAGATACCATGGCCATTACAGAAACTTGTTTATTATTGAAATTAAGGATATTTCAAAAACCAATCTAAACTTGAGAACATGGTAAGTAGAAGTAAAAAATAAAACCAGGGAAGCCACCCTGTTTGCTTTGACCTTGTTTTCCTCACTTGGCACAATTTTGCTCACATTGGTGGCATTTTCTGTTGAATGGGTCCTTCCGATAATGAAGGAACTTAAATGTTGACCCTAGATTCAGAAAGATGTATCATATATTAATATAAAAGGAATTAAGTATAATGGTACTTCAAAGTTTCCAGTTATTTTATGCAAAGGGAAAAAAAAAACCTTAGCCTCAGTGCTAAAACGAAAAATATAGCTCAAAGAAACAGATTTTAAGTATTTGTTAATTACTGAAATAAGGTTTTAATTTTATGTAGTCTCTCTCTCTCTCTTCTGTGTGTGTGTGTGTGTGTGTGTGTGTGTGTGTTTATGAGAGAGAGGCATTCATTACCACAGTGCCTGAGTGGAAGTCACAGGGCAGTTTGGGGAATCAGTTCTCTCTTTCCAGACTGTTGAGGAGGGATGGTGTCTGTTTCTAGCTGGGTGGACTGCTTCCTTGATATTTTCCTATCTGTGTCTCCCATCTCCCAGTTAGAGTCCTGGAGAACTCAGGTCTCAAGGCTTTGGGTGGCAAGGACTCTACCTAGGGAGCGTGCTCACTGGTCTTGACACAATATTTTAAACAATAACATTGAGCTATTCGGAGTTCTATAAAATAGGAGTGAATACTTGGTCCACTGCATATTAGTTTCAGGTTTTCTTCCCGGATCCTATTCAATTAAAAAGCATCCCAGAAGGCATTTAATTGTATCTTTAAACCTTGTATCATCTCTAAAAGAAAAAGAATTTTTTTGCAGTTCAAATCAGGATATATATTCTTACCAAGTATATCAACCTCATATAAAAGGAAAACTAACCCTTGCCACTACAAATCTGTAACAGACTAGAGTACAAAAGTCCTTACTATTGCTGGATTCCACTTTGAAATCACTGAGTTAAAACAGCATTTCCTGAAGATTTAAATAAAAATAGATTTTAGAAAAGAGACTCTGAAATCATTGAATACATCATTTTGTTACTGAAATAACATTCTTTTTCTGCTATAAATCACTCTGACCTCACTCTCTCCTAACCCCTAATACATGCTACATTTTCAAGACTAAAGGAATTATCAGTAGGCATTCTGTGGTGTTTTCAGTTATTTGTCTCTGAAATATGTCAAGCAAGCTTTTACAGACTCAGGGAGCGGCAGCTTCAAGATATCCCTCAGCAGATTCTGAGGCAGCTCCTCCGGGTTCATGGCTTCACTGAGATCTTTCTCTTCCTCTTCTTTTTGGTCTTCTTCCATTTTCTTGTCTTCCTCACTGTCTAGAGGTTGAGGAATAAGCTGGCTACCCACAAACACGTAAGTGTTAATTCTGTTTAACTCTTTATTTTCCTCTTGGGCAGAGCCCTTTGAGGAATCCCCTTGGCCTGCCTCTCATTTATGAAATTTCTAAACGTGACGTCGAATATAAATCTGCACCAAGTCTTGTAGATTCCTGACAAGTGTGCAATTGCTGGGCTGCACAGTGTGGCAAATGAAACAGCAAGGATGCTCTTACTCCCCCAAATATTTTGTCCAGTTCTCATGATCTGTGTCAACTGATCCTCTATAGGCATAACCAATGCCCCCAACTTTCAGTAGAATCTTTGTGTAGTTTTCATGGTCTTTCTGGACTCCAGCTCCACAATAAATTCGATCATACTGATGATTATCAGATGCTATCTGAAAGCAATTACCAACCACAAATGCAGGTTCACAGAATTCAAATCTAAAATTAAGCCCACTGTTATACTTAAATATCTGGTTCCATTTCCCAGGTTAAGAAAAGATAATTTGGTGGGCTTGGTGACTCTTACCTTTAATCTTAGCACTTGGGAGGCAGAGGCAGAGGCAGGCAGATTTCTGTGAGTTCAAGGCCAGCATGGTCTAGATAGCGAGCTCCAGGCAAGCTGGGACTAAAGGGAAACTGTATTTGTCACTTTTCTGTTGCTGTGATAAAACCACCATGACCAAGGGAACTTATAAAAGGAAGAGTTTATTTGAGCTTATGATTGATGGTTCCAGGGAATTAGAGTACATTGTGGAGGGAGGCATGGTGGCCAGGGCTGGAGCAGAAAGCTGAGGTTCACATCTCTCAATTAATATAGGAAGTCAAAAGAGAGAGAGAGAGAGAGAGAGAGAGAGAGAGAGAGAGAGAGAGAGACAGACTAGAGACTAGCAAGGCTTGTTAAGCTCTCTAAGCCTGCCCGCAGTGACGTACTTCCTCCAGCATGGCCACACCTTCTAAGACCTCCCCAAACAGGGCCACCAACTGGGGACAATATGTCCAAATATTTAAAGCCTGGGGACATTCTCATTCAAACCACCACATTCCACTCCCTGGCCCCCATAGGCTCATGACCATATAAAATACAAAATGCATTTAGTCCAACCAAAAAAAAAAAAAGTCCCCATAGTCTTTACCAGTCTTAATTCTATTCAAAAGTCTACAGTCCAAAGTCCCTTCTGAGATTCAGGCTAATCTTTTAACTGTAAGCTCCTGTAAAATCGAAAGACAAATTACATATTCCCAATGTACAGTGGAACCAAATACACATTCCCATTCCAATAGGGAGGAATAGAGAGGCATAGTGAGGAAATATTGGACCAAAACAAGACTGAAAACCAGCAGGACAAACACCAAGTCCAGTAGCTCCATGTACAACTTCTGGGACTTTACTTCCAAAGGGCTTAGATGGCTCAGCTTTTCCAGCTTTGCTTGCAACATACATCTCTTCCTTAGGCTGGTACCACTCCCTGTATGCAGAAATCCTTGGCAAATATCTCACAGCTCTGGCATCCTGGATGTCTTCTTGGGGTCTCTGCTGCCAACCAGGCTTCACATTCACAGCTTCATGCAATGGCCTATCAGGGCCTTCTTTATGCAGGGACGCCCCTGCTGCACTCTGCCTGGCCTCGGCATCTCTCTGAAGTTTGGGATGGACCCTGTCCTACTTCAACCACATTCACGAATTTTCTCTGCCTTTTCAGTATTTTCCTTTCAAAAGTTGGAGGCTTAACTGGGTGTGGTCTGCCCTGAAGTTACTGTTTCTGTAAATCTGAAGGCCTCTCCTTAATCACTTTAATCTCACTTTTCCCATTGTTTACTTGTAAATAGCTAGGCCTCTCCTTAATCACTTTAATCTCCTTATCAAAGGAATCCTCTGGTTCACATGCCTTGGCCCCACCTTTAATCTTCCTAGTGCACTTTTCAGATCCAAACTGTACATTATTCATTTCTTTTTGTCCCATCTGCTCTTTTTCACTGTAGAGCTGCACAATATTTGCCATTAATAGCCATGCCAACATTTCTACATTAGGCTGTCTTGAAATATCTGCCACCAAAGACATTAGTCCATTGCTTTTCAACTTCACATCAGGCAAGCATTTAGGCTGTGGGCAAAGTGAGGCTAGACTCTTTGCCAAAATATCCCAGTTGCTGCCTAAGTCTTTATTTTCCTTTGGAACTACTTTTTTTTTTTTCAGCAATGCCTTCTTCCAGGCTTCTACTAGAATGGCCCGTTAAGCTCTGCTTACAGTAGTCAACAGCTTTTCTAGCCCAAAGTTCCAAAATCTTTCACATTTCTCCAAACACCCACATGGTCAGGTTCTTCACAGCCAACAGCCCACTCTCTGGTACCAAATAGCTGTATTAGTCACTTTTCTGTTGCTGTGATTAAAAACCACCAAGACCAAGGGAACTTATAAAAGGAAGAGTTTATTTGAGCTTACGATTGATGGTTCCAGGGAATTAGAGTCCATTGTGGTGGGAGGCATGGTGGCCAAGGGTGGAGCAGAAAGCTGAGGTTCACATCTCGAAATGAATACAAGACATCAAGAGAGAGAGAGAGAGAGAGAGAGAGAGAGAGAGAGAGAGAGAGAGACCGGAGACTAGCAAGGCTTGTTAAGCTCTCTAAGCCTGTCCCCAGTGACATACTTCCTCCAGTATGGCCACACCTTCTAAAATCTCCCCAAACAGGGCCACCAACTGGGGACAACATGTCCGAATACTTAAAGCCTATGGGGGACATTCTCATTCAAACCACCACAGAAACCCTGCCTCAAAAAAAAAAAAAATAATAATCTGGTTGAAGTTTCAATGTTTCCATAACTTCAGAATAAATGGAAGGTGCTGACAAGTGAATGTTGCCATGCTTCTAGGCTTGTCTTTGTAAGCATTGTCTCTGTAGCCTTCCAAATATTAATCTCCAGGGCCAACTGCTCTGAAGGCTTGCTCTACTCTTTCAGTGCAGATATACTGAGCTTCTTTAAGGTTATCAATTAAGTCATTATCTTCCCCAGCACTCACAGCTCCTCCCATGATAGTTTTCAAATCAAATCATAAATTTAAAAAGGTAACAGAATTTGTACAAATGGCATCCAATAATGTACTGTACGGTTTTTTGTTTTGTTTTGTTTTAGTCTTTTTGAGACTGGATCTCCCCATAGCCACAGCTGGCCTTGAACTCATCTGCCTGCCTCTGCCTCCTGAGTGCTAGGATTAAAGGTGTGTGCCACCATGCCCTGGCTTAAAGACTGTTCTTAGTAGCCATGTGGGTGCTGGGAATAGAACCCAGGTCCTCTGCAAGAGCAGTCAGTGCTCGTAACTGCTAAGCCATCTCTCCAGCCCACACCATAGTTTCTTAGATAGTGAATCAACAAACTTATTTTTGCTTATGGTGTGTGTGTTTGTGTGTGTGTGTGTGTGTGTGTGTGTGTGTGTGTGTGTATGTAGGCCAAAGTTTGATGTTGGGTATCTTCTTCAATTGCTCTACACCTTACATATTGAGGCAGGGTCTCTGGATGATCAGAGTCGACTGATTCATGAAGTCTAGCTAAAGACCTTGCCCCAGGGTTGCCCCATTTCTGTGTCCTGAGGGCTGGGATTACAGGTGCAATGCCATCGCCCACCTGATATTTATGTAGGTGCTGAGGTTTCAAATTCTGGTACTAATGCTTGCATAGCAAGCACTTTAACCACAGAGGCATCTCCCCAGGCCCTAATCTAGGTAATCTGATATTCAGACAAAATTGTTCACGTGTGTTCATGTCTACTACTTTCCATTTCTTGTTCTATCAAATGCAAACAATTTTCTCCTATTTTTATGATATATGGTCAGTGTAGTCAGTAGGATGTTGCATTGGCAGCCAGAATCATGTGTCAAAATTCACCATTATAGGGCAGCCACTGATGCTTACTGTCTGCACACGTGATAGATGGATCGTCCAGGGTGGTGCTCCCTTTGCCATCATGAGGTAGAAAATATCTACAGACAAGAGAAACTTACCAGAAAAATAGTCTTGCTACCAAGAAAAAGCTTGGTTTTTCCCATTAGTTGGTAGTTGATCATTCCTCCAATGATTTTTAATTTTGGTTTATGGTTCAGAGGAGGTTGCTAGTGTGTTTGTGATGTTGAGGATTGAACTCTATTACTGAGCTTCAGCAGCAGCCCCAGCCCTGTTTTTCTTTTTTTTATTTTAACAGTAGTTAATATATAATTTCCATATATTTGCTTGTTTTCATCCACTAAAGATATGATTTAATCTACAAATAGCCCGCCCTTTTGCCTTTGGGATTCTTCTATGATCATTTTTTTAGACAGGGTCTTCCTGTAGCTCCAGCTGTCCTGGAACTCACTATGTAGACCAGGACGGCCTTGAACTCACAGAGATCCATCCTGCCTCTGCCTCTCGAGTGCTGGGATTAAAGGCATGCACCACCACGCCCAGTAATGATCAGTTTTCACTTACATATATCTGATGGTCTTTCTGCCTCCTTTGGTTTCTTGGGCAAGAGCTTCTGAATCTATTTCTTTACCTCCTACGTCAGAGGCACATTCAGCTTTTTTTTTTTCAGGAAGTTCTGGTTGCTTTTACCTCTGGGTGTAATGTCTCATGACTGTGATCTCAGCATTCCAGAGCCAGAGGCAGAGGCAGAGGCAGAATTGCCAAGTTCAAGGTTATCCTGGGCTACATAGTGACACCTTGTCTCAAAAAAACCAACTCCTTCAAATGTATCTAAAGGGTATGATATATGATACACATAGCACATATAATATGTAATTATGAAAGAAGTTACTTGTTATATCTACTATTATTACCTAAATCACTTACTTTTTTCAATTATTTATATAGACTTTTGCTCAATTCTGTTTAAATTCAATGTTAATAATATTGCTTAAGGATTAATTCTGCTATTAGGCTTTGTCTTTATATTTTAAAGTTAGTACTTATGTTTATGAATTATACTTGACACTAATTTTGGTATTATGCATATTTTTTAAATATACTTTATAAGATTTTAATGTATTGTATGTACACATTCATGTGTGTGTTTCTTGGTGTGCACTGAAGGAGTCATTTTTCTCCTCCCACCATGTGGGCCTTGGGGATAGAAGTCAAGCTTTGCATCAAGATATTTCAGTTATTTCAGCTATTCACTGACTTATCCTGTGGCCCAAAAATATATTACTAAATCAAAGCCAAAAGTGAGATATATCTCTGGAAGCCTGGCTTCGTACTGTCTCTGATGCACTGTTTATTTTCTCTCTCAAACAGCCCACTTTATAGGTCTTTATTTACTATAGTTTTTAATAAAAATTATTGATTGATTTATTATTTTAGATGCACAAGTATCAAGCCTGCATGGATGTATGTGCGCCCATGTCGTACAATGTTTGAAGAGGCCAGAACAAGGCATTATATAGGAACTAGAGTTACAAATTACTGTTAGTCCTCCACGTTGTTGCTGAGAACTGAACCTGGGTCCTCCCACTGTAAGAGCAGCCAGTGCTGTTATTCACTGTAGAGCCAGTGTGATTACTTTTTAAGGATATAAGAACAGACCCATGTACAATCTATTACTTCTCTGTTGTGTTAATAATGTTATTTCCTCAAAGGATAGCAGGCAGCTGGACATCCTATCTCATCTACAGCTGTGCAACACTCAGTTTGGGAATTCTGAGACTATTCATACCTTCGTTGGCTGGGATCGATGGCTTCCAGTTTTGTGGCTAAAATAACGTTGCAAGCAGTCCCTGCACATTTACAAAAGATCTGTTCTTAATGTTCATATTCACATTGAAATGGGATTTATGAGAAAACATATTTCTAGAAGTAGTAAGAGTCAGATTTCATTTCCATTTTCTTCTGATTCAACTAAAATCAGACACCAACTTCTCCAACAAATGGATGCATTGGTTTCTGTTAAAGTATCCTGGGGAGTGATCTTCCTGCTTCAGACTGCTGCTGGAATCTTTGCAAATTCTCTGCTCTTTTCTCTGTGTAACTTCTTCCCATTGCTCATTGCACGACTGCTGAGACCCACAAACTTGATGGTCAATCAGCTGGTCATATCCAACTGGTTAATTCTTTTCTCCAAAGGCATCCCACAGACAGTCACAACTTTGGGGTTGAAATCTTACCTGGATGAAGCTGGGTGTAAACTTATCTTTTTTTTATATAGAGTATCCAGAGGAGTCTCTCTCAGCACCACATCCCTCCTCAGTGGCTTTCAGGTGATTAAAGTTTGCTACAATACCTCTGGGTGGGTGGGGACCCGAATCAGATCCCCAATGTACATTGGCACCTGCTGTTTCCTCTGCTGGATCCTGCACCTCCTGTTAAATATCGATATTACTCTGAGAGTAACTGGTCCAATGAACAGCAAGAACCTGACTGCTGAGGGACTGTACAGATACTGTTTCTCACCTTCTCCTATGGGATTGACATTCTTCCTAACAGCAGTGATTTTCTTCCTAAGTGATAGTGTGTGTCTTGGCCTCATGGCCTGGGCCAGCGTCTCCATGGTCCTTGTCCTACAGAGGCACAAGCAGAGAGTCCAGCACATTCACAGCTACAGCCTCTCCCCAAGACCTTCCCATGAGGACAGAGCCACATGCACCATCCTGGTCCTGGTGAGCATGTTTGTCTCCTTCTACTCCCTAGCCACCATCTTCTCACTCTGCATAACTCAGGCTGTGAACCCAAGCCACTGGCTGATGAACACCTCTGTGCTGCTGTCCTTGGGCTTCCCAACACTCAGCCCACTTGTGCTCAGTTTCAGTGATACTCGTGCCTCACAGTTCTGCTTTGTCCCTTGGACAAAGAAAACAAATCATCCCATTGTGGTCTCTGGGCTTTGAGCTCCCTCCAGGACATCACAACTATTAGATCACCTTTCCTCAATATTTTCAAAACCTCAGTGTTATACTCTTTACTCTGTAAAGCCTTTTGGATTTGATATTGAATAAAAATGGTAATTATTGCTTCATTGCTGCTTATTAAACTGTCAAACAAGTAAACTCTGTGTAAAAATTGGACGAATTAAACAAAACAGCCAATAGAATTACCAATCTGTAATTTCTGCTCTCTGGAGCTGGGGATTTGAAGTCCATCCTTAGCTACTTAGCCAGTTAGAGGCCAACCTGGGCTATATGAGACCATCTCAAAAACAATTACCATTAATGATCCCTTTATAAGATGGATCCCATTCCTGTCATTGATATCAGGCCTAGATTCTGAGGCTAGACCTATCACAGGCCACAGTGGAAAGCCCAATATTAGTCTGCTAAATATAGTATTAAGTTGACTTGCAATAACATTCTTATACTTCTAGATCAATGCATCTTTCAACTCTTACCAGGGAACCTTTTTTATATAGAAGATGGTGATTAGCATGGAGAACCACAACTGGCCCGCACGCAGAAAATGAAGATGCCAAATACTGCTTATCTCTGAATAGGGCACCTATATCAGACCTCTGCCTCCAAAGGCTCAGGGATCATTGCAGAAGAAGAGGTGGAAAGATGGTTAGAGCCAGAGGTGGTGGATAAACAAAAGGAAACAGTTTTTAAGACAGCTGGGAATTTATTCATATGAACCCACAGAAATGGTAACAGCATGCACAAGTCCTCTGCAAGCTCAAGCCACCACACAGTATCCTACGAGGAACATGGGGAAGTGGGTTAGAAACCCTAGGCCTACCTAAGGAATTATGGGTAACCTATGGCTGGTGAAAGTTAAGTCTCATTTAAGGATAAGACACTTTGTAGGTTGGCCAGACTTCAGTGGATGGGCCCATACTACGGGGCATTTGGGAACGCGTGTTTGACTCTAGGCTTTTATGCATACATGAGTATGTAGAATAATGAAATGAAATTAAGCAGGAGGGGGATGCAGATTAGAGAAAGGATCACATTTAATCAAAATATATGAAGTCTGCAAAAATTCAATAAAAGTAAAAACAACAATAATTACCATTTAATTCAAAAATTCAGTAATTCCTCGATGTAGTGGCTCACACCTGTACTTACAGCACTCAGGAGTCAAGGTCCTAAGCTACATATTGAATTCAATGTCAACTTAGGCAATGTGAAACACTGTCTTAAAAAAAGACCAAAACTGCAAAACAAATAGAAGTCATTTTCACCATTTCCACTGCACTCAAAAAATACATAGCACGAAGACCCAGAGTTTGTAAGGTTTGCACAGCTGAATGTGAGAACAACTGACATGTCAATGGATGGAAAAGTAGACCAACAGACCTGATTATAAACATTCAATTAATGGAATTACATTATATTAAATGAAATAAACCAGATGAAAGGATAGTTATGTAATTATATGTATGTTTATATATATTTTTTTATTTTTTCTTTTTCATTATAGCCCAAGTTGGCCTTGAACTCTAGATCCGCCTGCCTCTGCCTCCTTCAGCAAATCCTACCAGTGGGCACCACCACCACTGGTGTATGTTTATATTTGGTACCAAAGTAAAGTATAGATACAAAAAACAAACTAGTGATTCAGCAGGGGTGAGAAGGTTAGGTGTCAGTGTTTATAATGCATTGTTTCTTTTTTGCATGGTATAAAAATTCCAGAGAAGGGTGCTGGTGCTGGTTACAGTGATGTGAATTTACTCATACTACTGAATTGTGAATCAAACTGCAAGAGAGTTACATTCCACATCGCATATATTTCACCACAATAAAAACACTATTAATAATAGTTACTCAAAAACTGAATGCAGTCATCTATTGGAAAGGGATACTTCCTCTCTTCTTTCTATGTGATAGTGAGAAGCTCATTAGGACTTTTCAAAGCAAATGAAGTGCTTGTGTGTGTGTGTATGTGTGTGTGTGTGTGTGTGTGTGTGTGTGTGTAGTATATGTTTGACTGTGAGTGCCACATATTATGTGTGGAGGGGAGCTCTGGAGCTGACAACGGGTGTTTTCACCACTGGTTGCTCTCTTATGGAACAAGGAATCTGACAATTATACAAACTGTGTGCTGGATAGCTTTAGTGTCAACTTGACGCATCTGGGTTGAGAGAGCCTCAACTGGGGAATTGGCTCCATTGGATTGGCCTGTGGCCACATCTGTGGAATATTGTCTTGATTGTCAAACAATGTGGGACGGCCCAGTCCACTATGGGTGGTGCCAGCCTGGGCAGGTTGTTGTGTATTGTATAAGAGGGCAGGCTGGGCATGGGCCAGGGGAGCAAGCCAGTAAACAGCATTCCTCCAGGCCTGAGCTTCAGCTCCTGCCTCCAGGTTCCTGCCCTGAGTTCCTGCCTTGGGCTCCCTAAGTGATGAACTGTGACCCAGGAGATGTAAGCTGAATAAACCCTTTCCTCCCCAAGTTGGTGTCGGTCAGAGTGTTTTGTCACAGCAATTGAAGAGAAACTAGAACACTCTGCTTGGCTCTTTGCTTTGTATTCTTTGAGTACAGTGAGAATTCTGAAAATGGCTTCTATTTGGTTTTGCAGTTTTGGTTTTCTCCTTTTTTTAAGACAGTGTCTCATGTTACCTAAATTGACCTTGATCTCACATGTAGCTTAGGATGATCTTGACTACTGAGTACTAGAACTACAACTACAAGTCACTCACTACATCAAGGAATTACCAAATTTTTGAATTGATAATTATTCTATTTTTTTCTTGAATTTTTTCAGATTTCATATAGTATATTTTGATGAAATTTGATCCTTTCCCTAATCTGCATCCCCCCTCCTCAATTTCATTTCATTGCCATCTAGTCTCTGCCAGCCCCTATTTCTGCCTCTTGGGTGCTGGGACTACTGGATATCCCCAAGCCTGACGGGCTCTATGCGGGTTCTGTATGTGGGTGGCGGTGTTTTACCAGCCGAGCCATCTCTCCACCTCCATAGACCTTTTCCTTGATGGACCAGTTTCTAAATCTGTGTGTGTATGCGTGTGTGTGTGTGCGCACACACACACACACACACATGCACACACACACACACACACACACACAGAGCCAAGATAAAGACCTCAAGTGTAATTCCTCAAGGTCATTCACTGTCCTGGAGGTCAGTGAATTAGGGTAGGGTTGGCCATCGAGTCCCTGGTGTATAACTGTGTTCCCTCCCCAAAACTAGGATTACTAGCACATGCCACCATGCCAGTTTGAGTGTCATCTTAACCTAAATTACTACACCTCTACATTAATCTTATGCCTTGACACACTATCCTATCTTTGACATTTCCTCCATTCATGACTACTCATTACCATCATCTAAGTTAGTACCCAACAGAGGCCCAGTCCGTTCCCTTCACCATCCCCTTTTTCAAGCCTCATAGCTTTATAACCACAGCTCAGAGACTGTCCCTCCTAAGAAAGACCCACAGCTTGCCAGGCGTGGTGGCACATGCCTTTAATCCTAGCACTTGGGAGGCAGAGGCAGGAGGATCTCTGTGAGTTCAAAGCCAGCCTAGTCTACAGAGCAAGCACCAGGCCAGCTGGGACTAAAGGGAGACCCTGTCTCAAAAAAATACCCCAAAAAAAAAAAAAAGAAAAAAAAAAAAAAAAAAAAAGAAAAGGAAAAGAAAAAAGAAATTCCCACAGCTTACATCTGCCACTTAACACCTGTAATGATGGAAAATAGCAGATAGGTCAATAGTCAAAGAAGGAGGCCCAGACCAGATTCACCTGAGTCTTAATTCCTTTCAGTTCCATCCAAGATTCCCCATCTCTTGTCTAAAACTTGGCCCTTTATGGTAGTTTTTACTCCATCTTGAAGACTCTCCCTAGTGGGAATTTCAAATGTCCCTCCCTTGCTTTACCCAATCAGATTCCTGCTTTCATGTGAATAAACCAACCAGCAACATGCATCACCCTGTGCAACCCAAAGTGGGGGCCCAACCCTGCCCTATATTATGGAGCTCCAGGTCTGGACCTCCTCAAGGGGAGCCTTGTGTGCTGTGTAGTGTGTAACTTTCACTTTCTTGTAATTCTTTACCTAACAAAGAAACAAACCCAGAAAAAGACCTTTCCAATAGGCTCTGAATATCCTGACTTTTAACATAGCCAAACAAACTTTCTGATATTCATAGTGATTACTATTCCAAGTACCAACTTGTTAAGCTTTTTTTCTTTCTGTCTGTCTTTTTGAGACAGTCTCTCTCCCTGTTGCCCCAGCTGGCCTGGAACTCAATATATAGACCAGGCCGGCCTTGAACTCAGAGATTCATCTGCTTCTGTCTCCTGAGTGCTAAGATTAAAGGTGTACACCACCATGCCCTGCGTTGATGGAGCTTTTCAACCTTACATCTGTTAATACCAAAACCCCACCAACCATTTCTGTCTGATTCTTGTTTCACTCCCTCTGTCCATATTAGAAAATTTAGTTCTTCCTTTTAACAACACATATGCAGAATCCAACCTCAACACCTAAGCCAAAACTGATCCATTAACCCTCAACTGAACTATACCCAATGACCTCCACCTTAATCTTTCCTCCTCCTCCTCCTCCTCCTCCTCCTCCTCCTCCTCCTCCTCCTCCTCCTCCTCCTCCTCCTCCTCCTCCTTCTCCTCGCCAACTCCACAGTCTGATCTTGACCCTGTGGACCGATGGAAACTGTTAAGACCTTGGTAAATCACCTCCCTGCTCAGATCAACACTTCTCAATATCTCCAAAACAAGACACCAAAATTTTCAGTCTTTCTTTTTCTTTCTTTCTTTCTTCCTTTCTT
>VZQC01003370.1:179298-201247 GCA_009823505.1 Rhizomys pruinosus
CCCTGAGCGAACCATCCTTTATACCGTCAGACTAGCAGCTATTGGACCTGACAGCATTCAAAAAGAGGCGCGCTTTTCTCGGATTGGTCGGTCCCTGATCCTCCCCCCTTATTAAGAGCGGCTTTCAGCTGCACAGCTAGCTACATCCTCTCTTTACCATTGCTCCTCCCCCTCAGAACGACAGGCAGTTTGCAAGGAGATTTGGAAAAGTTGGCCTTGAATATATTCAGAAGCACTCTGATTGGCCTTGCAACTTTTAAAAACCCCGCGCCAAAAGCTCATTGGCTGAACCGTTTACTGAATGACTGGTTGTGGTCTCTCACCCTCCCTCCTTTCTCTGTCTCTGTCTCTGTCTCTGTCTCTCTCTCTCCTCTCCTTCCTTTTTTTTTTTTTGAGACGCGGTCTCACTGTGTACTCATTACTATTGAAATTACAGCGCCCAGCAGGCTCGGAGCAGCGCTGGGCTTGCAAACGTGCTGTTGGCAGCACATCTCTGTGGCCTGGTGGTCTCAGGCCCTGAGTTTCCTCTTTCTGTATTCCATCCCATGAAATATGTTTCATAACTACAGGGTCGAGTCAAGGATACAATCTGTCAACTATTCTTACATGCTGATTCTTGGTCTTAATGCTCTCGAATCACAACTGGACCAATTTTCTGGGCAAAAGTGGCCTGGTGATGAGTAGGGCATGGAGGCTGCACGCCTTTAATCCCAACAATTGGGAGACAGAGGTAGGCTGAGTTCAAGCTCAGTCTGGTGTACAGCCTAGTATACATTAGTGAGTTCCAGGGCAGCCAGGTAGGCTGTCTTAAAAGCTAAATAAATAAATAAATAAATAAATAAATAAATAAATAAATAAATAATAAAGTGGCTTGTGAAATTAAGTAGTCTCCTGTTTTAGTTATGGGCAAAACGTATCTTACGCATATGTTTTATTCTTTTTGCCCCCATTTTGAGTAACTGTATGGAAACACTATTAAGTCGCCTTTGCTTTTTGAGACAGGGTCTCGCTTTAGTCCCAGCTGGCCTGGCCGGGATTTCACTACGTAAACCAGGCTGGGCACTGAACTCACAGAGATCCTCATGCCTCTGGGATTAGTTGTGTGCGAGTACGCTCGACACTAAAGATGGTTATTGGCCACCATGTGGTTGCTTGGAATCGAACTCGGGTCCAAAAAAAAAAAAGAAAAGTATTCCATTGTATGGATGACGTGACATTTTTTCATCCATTTATCAGTAAATAGAACATTGCACTGTGCGGCCAAGGCTGGCCTGGAACTCATAATCCTAATGCCATCCCTTAGTGAGTGCTGCGACTGCAAGTGTATGCCACCAGGACTGGATGCGTAGGCCTGTTATAAACATAGATATGGAAGTTTTTGTATGGACATATATGCCTACAAATGGAATTTTCTGGCTCATGTAGCAACTCAGCGTTTATCTTTCTAGGAATGGCCAGACTGTTTTCAGAAGCACCCAGGATAGTTACGAATGTGACTTTACACAAAATTGGAAATGTACTTAAAACATTGAGATTTTTGTTTTTTTGTTGTTGTTGTTGTTGTTTTTAATTTAATTTTTATTGATGCTTTGTGCATTTCATACATTTTTTCCAATTCAGTTCAGGCTTATTTCCCTTTCCCTTCCCCCCCACCCCCACCCCATCCCAGATCATGCATTCTGCCATAACTGTCCTGCATCTTTCTCTGTTTTTTTTTTTTTTTTTCATTTTTTAGCTAACATTGAGGTTTTTAAGCCAATTCTCCGGTGCAACGTCTGTATATGACAACACTGTATTGAACAGTTAAAAAGTTGGACATGTGGGTGGAGAGTTGTCTCAGCAGTTAAGAGCACTGGCTGCTCTTGCAGAGGACCTAGGGTCAATTCCCAGCACCCACATGGCAGAGAACAACCAAACAACCACCCGTAACTCCAGTTCCAGGGAAAGAGGACACCCTCTTCTGACCTCCTCAGGCACTGCACAACATGGGCGCAATAACACACATTCAGGCAACACATTCATACACATAAAATAAAAATAATAAAAATAATTAAAAATTTAAAAGTTGGACATATCTGAATCTTGCCTTTTTCTGTTTTTCCACAGCTCTTGGCTCCTTCCAGCTTCCTACAGAGGAGCAAGAACTGGGCCCTGACAAAGCTGGCTATATCTTTATCTGGTGTTATATTTATTTTGACATCCTCAGTTTCCTTATATGTAAAATGGAAGAAAATGACTATAACTGATAGAAAATATCACTTATAAAGTTGTACTTAGTGAAAGGATTTTGCTACCACAGTCTGGAGGAACTCCCCAAAGGGATTAGCTTTGTTTCTGGTTTGGAACAAGAGAAGAAAATCCTAACAATTTGTCTTTCAGCCTTAACGAACTTGTACCTTTTTTCTATTTTCCACTTATGTTGTAATTATTCATGGACTTTCAGGGCTAATAAGCAAGAGTTGCTGTGTCATATTAATTTATTTTCTGATACATGCTTCTTAAATTTCTTTCTTTAGTGTGTTCTTCTACAGGGTTTTCTAGGAGTACGTCCTGTCTTCTAATGGACTGTTGTCCCTGAAATTTTTGCCTCCACATCATCTCACACATCTGCCATCTCCTTCTTTTGCTTTCATAGTTTGTTGATTCATAACTCTCCACTTTGTTTTCAAAGCTGACAGTCTTTGTTGGTTTTTCCATAAAGAAACTGTCTTCTCCCTTCAATTTCTTCTTCAAAATATTTTCCTTTCTTTTACTTCTAATAACTGAAATGTAGATATGACATTATTGAGTTTCAAGTAAATAAAGAACATGAAGACAAGAGAGTGAAACAGAAAAGCATAGCAAAACAAAGCTATGAGCAATGGTATTTTCAGAAGACAAGGAATGCTATTTGTTTAATAACCATTGTGAATTTTTAACTTTTATTTGTGAGTTTTTTGAGACAAGGCCTCACTGTGTAGCCCGGGCCAGCTTTGAATTCACAATTCACTACTTCCTGCATGCTAGGATTACAGGTATGAGCCAGCACACCCATATAAAATCTGAATTTTAAAATCGTTTCCTTACATTTTATATTCAAGCCTTTTAAATACCCAATAATAATCCAATGTAATGAAAAGTCATTTGGAATATATTTTCAGGAAGCATCAATCACTACTGCTTTTGGCTTCCTTGCCACTTTCTGTCATATATAGAATGGTTTGAGGGATCCATGCAGAGGATGTTGTGTTTGGATCTCACACTGAACTCCATGTGTTATTTTCAGAACAGATGGCCAAGAACTTGAAGGCCTTTTACAAAATCAAGCTTCCATGAATGATGCGAGCATCTTCTCACGAACACATGTGGTCATCTCTCAGATACCGTTAGTAGGAGTCTCAAACAGGATCCTCCCCTTGAGAGAAGTCATCTCTGTTATACAGGCCCAGATACCATCTCCACATCAGACTGAGGCAAGTGGAGTGTCTGCCTATCTGTGCTCTAAATGCAGAAATAATGCAATAATAATATGTTTAAGGGAACATTTTATTCCAAAACAAAGCTTATTTCCCTAGAGTCTAGGAATTTCCCTCTGTTGAGAAACAAGCAATCTGACAGCTATCCAATGCTGAGTGTGATTTGATACGACTGGTTCATTTAGATATGCGTGGGCATAAATATCCATCTTTCTCACCTTAAACTCTAAAGTCCCATTAAGTCCCACTTACAGTTCTTTTAAAAACCAAACCCTCACTACCACCTGAGCTGTCTGATAACCTTGGATCTGACAAGACAAACTACCTGAGCTGATGAACTTTCCCAGTTCCTCGTCTGTGTGCAACTGAGAAGACTCATCCTGGGCATCATCGAGGCCCTCCGTCTCCTCATCTACCAGTGGGATCTCAACATTGTCATAAAGCGTTGCGAGCTGCTGCTTTTCCTCAGCCTTTGCCAGTCGACTGAAGGATAAAGATGAGTGTGAAAGCAAAAAGGTTTTACAACAAATCATCATATTGATTATGGGACTCTTTTTTTTTTTTTTTAAACTGATAAAGCTTGTATGTTCAGGGAAGAAGGAGGTAGAAATAGATGTGAGCAGATTTCAAATTTCTGTGCTGATCCAGCTGATTTATGCCAAGGAATAGCTCTGATAGTCCCAAAGCCTAGATCAAAATCCAAAATCCAGAACTAGAAAAGGAAGAGGTACTTACACTATGTACAAAATTTAATGGGTTAACAAAAAAGCACAATCAAGATTAATAATATTTATCTTTTTGAGACAGGATTAATTATAGTTCAAAGCAACATGAAGCAAAAAATAAAAATTAATGCCAAGAAATCCATGATGAACAAAATATCAGCACTTTAAATAAATACAGGTTGGGCCTAGAGATAGCTCAGTGCTTATGAGCACTTACTGCTGTTCCAGAGGACCCAAGTTTGTTTTCCAGCACTTGGCAAGCAGCTCACAACCACTTATAACTCCAGCTCCAGAGAAACCGACCCTCTCTGCTGAATTACACAGATACCACACTTACATGCACATAGCACACAGACACATGCAAACACACATTTACACAGAACTTTACAAAAAAATAAAATTTTAATATAAATACAGGATAAGTATTATTCAGGGTCCCTTTCCAGAGGCTCTAATATCCTGGCTTAGCCAAGCACTATTCCTGATCCTGTGTTTAAGAGCAGGATCGAAAGGTTACTCCTGAACAAACTGTCAGCCCATGAAAGGAAACAGCCAGAATTGACCAGAATCCAAGTCAAAAGCTCCAGAGAGATAGGACAGTTTTACTTCTCATCCACCTGTGCCCCTTTTCTAAGCCTAGGAACAATCTGCGGAAGAGGGGGCGTGGTAGAATGTAAAGGCTGCGATTGGGGTGAATGGTGAAACTACAGCGATGTAGTCTGGACACTCATTTGATCAACTTGATTGAACAAACAACCTGTCACCCCCCACTGGATGGTGGGACTGTGGGGGTTTGGGCACAACAGTCTGTAGATTGGATTTTTGCACGACGGATGCTGGATATCATGGATTATCACTTATAGCTAAAAAATGAAAAAAAAACCTGAAGATTGCCAGAACAGTTTATGGCAGAATAATGATCTGGGATTGCTGGGGTGGGTGGTGGGTGGGGGGGGGAAGGGAGGAAGGGAAAATGCCTGACTCTGAGTTGGAAAATGAATGTAAGAAATGCATAAATCATCAATAAAATAACATTAAAAAAAAAAAAGATGTTCACAACTGGGGCTGGGAGTGATGGCTCAGCAGGTTAAGAGACCAGTTTCTCTTGCAAGGGACCTGGGTTTCTAGTCCTAGCACACCACATGGGGCTACCTGAATCCAGGGCAGCTTGAGACAACGCGGACACCTGTGCTTACTGAAAAATGAGGCATTAACCATCATGCAGGCAGTAATACTATACACATAAAATGAATTAAAAGATGTGTTTTCTTTTTTCTTTTTTTTTTTTTTTGTTTGAGACAGGGTCTCCCTATAACCCCAGCTGGCCTGGAACTCACTCTACAGACCAGGCTGACCCTGATCTCACAGAGATCTGCCTGCCTCTGCCTCCTGAGTGCTGGAATTAAAGGCATGTGCCACCACGCCTGGTTTAACGGTGGTTCTTAGCCACCATGTGGGTGCTGAGAATCAAACCCGGTCCTCTGCAAGAGCAGTCAGCACTCTTAACTGCTGAGCCATCTCTCCAGGCCTGTAAAAATATTTTTTAAATGATGTTGATAATCAAAGAGCTTATCATACAAGTGTAAGGACTTGAGTTCAGCACCCATTACACAGGTAAAATGCCAAGCACGGTGATTTGTGTTTGTAATCTCAAACCTGGGGAGTCAGATCCAGGATAATCCTTGGAGTTCATTGACCAGTCAGTTTCGTCTAGTTGCTGAGTCCTGGGTCCCAAAGTGAGACCATGTCTCAAAAAACAAGATGGGAATACCTAAGGAATGATACCAGAAGTTGACCTCTTTACCTGCACACACAGACATGCACACATGGACACGCAAAACACACCCAAAGTTCATTTGGCAAACTATGGCTATTTGAGCACTGAAATCATTTGGGGCATTTAGATAAGGTCTCCCTGTAGCCCCAACTGACTTCAACTGCCTCTGCCTCCTGAATGTCGAGATTAAAGGAATGTATCACCACACCCAGCTGAAGGTATAATTTTAAAGCACTACATTAAAATATTATTTATCCTTGCTAGTGAATGTTTCAACACTCCCTTAAATTCTGTTCGTGAGGTGATCCCTCACTATTTTCACTATCCAGTTCTGGAAGTGGATTATTGGATGGCTGTTGATTACAGATCTGCCTGCCTCTGCCCCCTGAGTACTGGGATTAAAGGAGTGCATCACCACACCTGGTGGAAGATGAGTGATTAAAATCAGTGTTTTCCAAAACTTTTTGAGTACAAAACATCCATGATAAGCCAAATAAATAAGGGCACAATCTTCGGAGCACCAGGGCATAAGAGTAGGTTCCCCAGCAATCAAAGCTAAGGCACAAGGACCATGACTTCCAAGCAAGCATGGGCCAGAGAGTGAGACTGTATCTCAAAACGTTACATTCTCATTAGCTAAGTTCCTTTCTTATTACACATCACCTCATTTTGGCTTCATTTGCCACACACCAGGTGGCCTTAAGCCATAGAAAGCATCCCACAAATGGCAATCAATCCCTTGTTTTCACACTTAGTTCTCATAATTAAGTAAATAATTAAGTTTGGACCTGCTTAGACTGTTTGTGAGGGATGTAACCAAATCCTGTACTAGGAATCAGAGCCCTGGAATGTGGTAGGGACAGCAGGATGCCCTTTGGTCTATTAACTTCAAAATGAGCATGTCACTTGAAAGTCTGGGCCCCATCCTTGTCTTTTGCTAACACGGTGAGGGATCTTCTCCCAGAATTACTGTCAGCTTAGACTTGCATAAGCATGCTTCTGGTGAAAATCACGAGAGTCAGTTATTTCTGCTTTGCATGATCAAGACTTTTCCCAAAGTTTCAAGTTCATTCCTGAACATGGGATCATTTTGGAACATTAATGTCTCATTTTCCTTTCAAACATTTTTTTCCACCATGACCCATCAGATGAAATATGTATATGTAATATACATTATATTACATACATTATATGTAATATAAACATGTATAAGAAGTGTCTGACTGGCTGACTTCTGGAAAGTCTAAAAATTGGCCTCAATTCCAGTTTGCTTCTCCATTGCTGTGACAAAACACTTGCACCAATACCAACTTGGGGAGGAAAAGGTTTGTCTTACATCTCCCAAGTCACAGTTCATTACTTATGGAGCCTAAAGTAGGAACTCAGGGGAGGAACCTGGAGGCAGGAGCTGAAGCCATGGAGGAAAGCGTCTTACTGGCTTGCTCCCCTGGTCCATGCTCAGCCTGCTTTCTTGTATTTTTTTTTGTTTTGTTTTTTTGTTTTGTTTTTTTGTTTTTTTTTGGTCTTTTTGAGACAGGGTCTCCCTGTAGCCCCAGCTGTCCTGGAACTCACTCTGTAGACCAGGCTGGCCTTGAATTCACAGAGATCCGCCTGCCTCTGCCTCACAAGTGCTAGGATTAAAGGCGTGTGCCACCACGCCCAGCTCAGTCTGTTTTCTTATATTATATACAACAACCTTCCCAGGTTGTGGCGCCACCCACAGTGGGCTGGGTCCTCCCACATCACTCAACAATTAAGAAAATACTCCACAGACATAGCCACAAGCCAGATCAATGGAGGGAATTTCCCCAATTGAGGCTTCCTCAACTCAGGGGTATCGAGTTGACACCAAAGCTATCCAGCATAGCCTCTATACCTGTAACATTTTCCAAAATTTTTATTCCACTTAATTTCATTCTCTTCTGGTTTTTGTTTTTCTTTTTTAGTTGGAGGGGGTGAGGTGTGATTTGTTGTATTGTTACGTTAGGATGGCAGGAGTTATTTACCATATACTTACTATATCATATAGGAAATCAGGAGTCCACACAACAGAGCAACGCTGAAGGCTATGCCCGCAACTGTAATCACTTGGACAAGACCCGGTCTACGTGGAATTATGACTAAAAATGGAAAGAAGAGCTCTCAGACATTTCATCTTAGCTGTGTCTTTCAATTAACATTTCCTAACCACATTATCATTTCAAAGAAGGAATCATACACTGAATCAGAAATGTTTTCTTTTTTTACAAATGGTACTACTAATTAAAAAATACTGAAGTTAGACAGCTCAATCCTTATGAACAGAAACAATTTTAAGACTAGGAGGACAGCTAAGCAGGTGAAGGTATCAAACTTAACAAACTTAAGTTCAATCTTTGGAACCCATGCTGTGGCCTGTGTACCCTCCCACATACCAAAAGCATTAGCTCATTTTTTTTTTAATTTTATTTATTTATTATTTTTATTTTATTTTTTTTTATTTTTTAATTTTATTTAGTTTTTGTATGGTATGATATGTACTATCATGCATGGAAGGTGTGTGCACCCGTGGGGAGTCGCAATGCCGCAGAGGTCATAAGAGGGTCTCAGATTCCCCCTGGAACTGGAGTTCTGCCTGGAATGGAGTCCCAGATGGTTCTTACTTGCCAGGGGGGTGCGGCACAAATCCTGACCGGTCCTCTGCAAGAGCAGTTCGGGTGCTCTTAACTGCTAGGGCTATGTCGTCCAGTCCCGCAGCTATTTTTTAAATCAACCATTTTTGTTCCCAGAAATGCTGAACTCCCTTCTTGTGGGTACCTTCTGTCCAAGCCATCTATCTCTTGCTAAATGGATATATGGGTCACTAAAGCAACATGTATCACTTGTACATTTACTAACCTTGATAAGCAACTGGTGAACTGCAGATAACTGACTTCCTGTCTAGAGCAAGTCCTGTCACCTAAATAGTCTGATCCCTTGTAGTAACCCCTATCACTCATTACCTTGGCTTTAGGCTCTACGTGTTATTTTCAAGGTCTCAAGTTTTATTATGCAGTAATAAAAGGTAACAAGGGGTCTGGAGAGAGCCTCAGTGGTCATAAGAACAGTGGCTTGCTCTTTGCAAGACCAGACTGAGTCCTGTTACTAGTACCGCCATGGCGTATACCACTAACATTTTTAACTCCAGTTCCACGGGAATCGCACCTCTCTTCTTCGGCCGGACTTCCATGGGCATGCTTCATGCCTGTAAGTGAGTGCATTACTACATGAAGGCAGAACATTGATAGGCATAAAATAAGTAAACAAATAAAATTGTTTTAGAAAAGAGGTATAAGTTGGACAATGTTAGAAATAGAAATTCTAAGAAACCTGAATCCAAGAGTTAGATGATGGGTGCTTCCATATGTGCTATAGATGAACTCAGGGAGATTCTCTGTAAAGTCCAGGTGGGTAGTGTTCTTTTGTGGCTGAAATTAAAAAAAAAATAAAGACTTTTTGCATACACATTGAGCAAAAGATCAATTGGTAAAGTACATTAGCCACTTGTAAAATCTATCCAATCCCACACTTGCTGCTGTATGACTTCCTGTTGCTGCCCTGGCACAGAGTCTAGAATTTTTCTGATAGAACTGAAATAGGCCCTGACATTAATACCTGAATGGAAACAATCAACCAAGCCCATGAAAACAGTCAAGACTAGTGAGGCCAGTTCTTTGTGCAGAAAGAGGAGGAGGACGGTTTATGCCTGGATAGTGAAGAGATTTTCAATGGAGCCTCTACAGAGAAGAACCCTTTCAGTCAGTTTTTGATGCAGTCCTTTCTGTGTTGTAAACAGACGCCTATTCTTAAGCATTCTCCTCAGCATTAATGCCAAGAGTTTTGGCCTGGCCTGAGTCAAGGTCCCTATAATTCTAGGGGAACTCCTTGGGCTGCTAAGGGCCCCAGTTGGGGGCTCTCTGAAGTTATTCAAATGCTATGACTGTCAGTTCTCCCATTCTGCCTTCCTTTGTGTTCCTTGTGAAAACCAGAATCAAAGCTTTTCACAGGGGTCCTCACTCCCTGTCCTCTTGATGGATGTGGTCCAGATACTTGGCATTTGTAAGTATTAGGCCATATGTCTGTAATTTCCAGATCTAATTGGCTATGTGCTCTCCCCTGTGGAGAAAAACCCATCGGCTGATGCCACAAAGCTTACTATCCTCTACAGGTTAGGAGATGTATTAAGCCAAGTAGCCACTGTCATAATTTAACAGGGGGGAAAATGGTAATTCATGGATTACATTGCCAAACAGTGTCTATGCTAAAAGTAACCTAACCTACACTATTAGTGCTGGGCTTAAATACCTAGATATCTAATTGCTTGTTCTCATTAGTAGGATCGAAAGGTTTTCCTGAGACAAACTGTCAGCCCATGAAAGGAAACAGCCAAGAATTGACCAGAGGATCCAAGTCACACATCCTCCAGAGAGATGGGACGTTTTTACCTCTCATCCACCTTTGCCCCCTTTTCTAAGCACTAGGGAACAACCTGCTGGAAGAGGGGGCGTGGTAAGATGTAAGGGCTTGCGATTGGGGTGAATGGTGGAAACTACAGCAAGGTAGTCTGGACACTCATTGATCAACTTGTTGAACAACAACTGTCACCCCCAACCCTGGATGGTGGGGCTGTAGGTGTTTTGGCACAAAGCCTGCAAGATAGGTTTTGCATGAAGGAATGCTGTACTCAGGGATTATCCTTATAGCTAAAAATGACAAATGAAAAAAAAAAAAAAACGAGAGAAAGATGCAGGACAGTTATGGGAGATGCATGATCTGGGATGGGTGGGGGTGGGGGGGGGAGGGGAAAGGAGACTAACCGAACGGAATTGGAAAAAATGTATGAAATGCAGAAAGCATCAAATAATAAACGAATAAAAAAAAGAAATTTTCCTCTCTTTCATGAGACATTTTTATGTCCTCATGTTCTATATACTCTGATTTTACCAGACCAGGTGCACTATATAAAACAAAAGAGCTGAGAGCAGAACCAACTCATGCCAGGCACAGCACAGATGTAAAAAGAAACCACCCAAGTAAGAGCTGCACGTCTGAGCACAGCCTTCTGGATTAAGAAACCTGTGACAGCTTGGGTGACAACTGGCCCCGGCTTTAGCCTAGCACTTGGGAGGCAGAGGCAGAGCGGATCTTTGGAGTTCAAGACAGCCTGGTCTATAAGCAGAGTGAGTTCAGGACATCTGGGACTACGGGAGACCCTGTTCTCGAAAAGACCAAAAAAAAAAAAAAAAAAAAAAAAAAAAAAAAAGAAAGAAAAGAAGAAAACTGTGACAAACAGCCTTCAGAGAGCTCTGAGAGTAAAACCCAAGAGGAGAGAAGCCACTAGAAGACAGTGCCAGGCCTGTGTGGTACAGTTGTGCATTCTGTCACTCAAAGGGAGCTCAAAATCTAAGTAAGCCTGTGCTTTGTGGTCTACAGCTTCTGTGCTAATTTCTAAACTGCCTCAAATGCTACATCACTAATCTGACTTTATGCAGGAATGACTTTATCTGGGCCAGTGGTGACCACAGAGAACCTGCCAGATCCCCACATGGATTAACACCCACATTCTCAGTTCTCTTGATTCAGTCTTATCTACTGAGAATTCCGGGGACTTCACAGTTGTTCCAGCCAAGCCAGAAGACCAATGGGGGAAAAAAAAAAAAAAAATATTTTGGGTTTCAAGAAAAGACAACAGATTCAATCAGATTTAGAAAACTGAGGGAGATAAATTTGGCATTAAGTCAAAATAAGAGTTTCCAAATATCTAGATGACAAGTGTTATAATTTCTCCCCAGTTCCTAGCATATACATGGAGTTTAGTTTGCTAAAACACAGGCTTTCTACTTGCATTCTTTGCTTCATTTTGTGACTATGGAAATCTCAAGAACATAGTGACTTTGTTTTACATTCACAGTAGCTGGGAAAGCTCCCAAGTTAAGGACAAGGAAAGACTCACAGTTGAAAGATACTGTGCTTCATCAGAAAGTCAGATACCCACTACCAACAGAGCCAGCAATAATGTCCTTTCTTCAGATAAATTGGATGTCATTATATCACATACATAGCCTTTCTCTTGTACAGAAATGGCATTCCATATTTTCCCAAATGGTTGCTACTTGGCTTTAAGATCATCACATTGGTACACTTTTTTAAAATAAATGAGTTTATTTTAAAAACACAGCATCCAGACAAATGGTTAAACAGTCTCGTGGCACACTTTCAAAACAAAACAAAACAAAAAAGTCGGGAGGCTGATGTGCAAGAGTTGTGAGTTTGAAACCAATCTGGTGGAGTCTTTGGGGTCTTCCATATGTAAAATGGTATCATCTACAAATAAGGATAGTTTTGATTTCTTCGTCTCCTGTGGGTACTTCGCCTGTAGCTTTCCAACGGGGCTCATTGTCCCGCGCTAAGAGACTTCAAACACTATATTGCATAAGAGAGAACAAGAGTTGATTTCTTTGTCTACTTCCTAATTTTAGCCGAAATGCTTCAAGTTTGTTGTATATTGCCCTTATTACATGGATCTATGTCCCTGTATCCCTAGATTCTCCAAGACTTTTATCATCGTCATGAGGTGCTCAGTGGTTTATGTCCTTCAGTCTATCTGTGTGATAGATTAGGCTTATTGATTTATATATGATGAAATATCATTGTGCTTCTGGTATGAAACTAACTTGACGACGTTGGATAAAATCTTTTCATGTGCTTTTGAACTTGGTTTGAGGTATTTGTTGAGAATTTTTTCAATTCATGTTCATTAGAGATATTAGCCTAGAATTTTCCTTTTCAAATGTTTTGTTTATGGTTTCTATTTTATGTGCATCAGTGTATTAGGTATGTAAGTGGACCAGGTCATGCACTGCCCATGGAGGTCAGAAGAGGGAGGTGCATCCCCCGCTTTAACTGGAGTTATAGCCAATTATGGCCACCAGTGAGGAGGCATTTCAATACAATATAAAACAAGGAGTACATCACTCTATCATCAGTCTTTCTCCATTCTTTATCATACAGAAGAAAGTTTAGCGCACTTCAGCATGTGGGAAATGTAGGAGGCTCGAACCCTCCCATAGAATGTTTGGGTTCTGACTAGGAACCACCAGTGTGAGGTCAGTTCATGTTGTCCCAGTGGAACTCCTTCATGGAACCATGTCAGCCAATGGGGAGACTAAGAGAATGAGAATGGTCTCCTAGAGTGAGGGTCACCTTGCAGATGCGGGTAGGATGGAGACCAGGTCTCTGCTGCCAAGGAGAGTGCAGATTAGGGGAGAAAAATCTTTATTCAGTTTTATCTATCAGAAGAAAAGTAGCAGAAGCCAGGTGTGGTGGCACGTGCTTGTAATACCAGTACATGGGAGGTCAAAACAGGAGGGTCAAAAGTTCAAGGACATCCTCACCTAAATAGCAAGTTTACCAGTTTGAGGCCAACCTGGGCTAAAGAGACAGTTCCTCTATAATTAATTAATTATTAACCTATAAGGCCAAGGAAAAAACAATAGAGTTGTTTTGTAAGCTAGGCTCAGTTGAAAATACCTAACGCTAATGGTTTTTTTTTTTTTTTTTTTTTTGTATGTGTAGGAAGGTACTATCTGCATGCAATCAGGTCTGGTGCACGCCGGTGTCCGTGCAATCCGCGGAGTTCAGAAGATGGTACCTCGGATTCCCCTGAACTGGAATTTTTCTCCTGGAAATGGAGGTACAGACGGTTCTCAGCTCAGGCCGGCCATGGTGGTGCTGGGGATCGAACCCGGGTCCGCGGCAAGAGCAGCCAGTGCCGCTGAACCGCATGCGAAATCGCTCCTCCTCTCCAGGCCCCTGGTTTTTTTTTTTTGTTTAATGTTTTTATTTATTAGTTTTATATTTTTTATTATTTTTTATTAATCTTATATGTGTATGAGTATGAATGTCTCACTGCAATGTCTGTGCAACTCGTGTCGTGTGCAATGCCCGGAGGTCAGAAGAGGGGCTCTTCGATCCCCGGGAAAACTGGGGTTCTCCTGAATTGGAGTTACAGATTGTTCGCAGCCGCCATGTGGGTGCTGGGGATCGAACCCGGGTCCTCTAGTAGGAAAGAAATTCGGTCGCGCTCTTAACCGCTAGGCCATCTCTCCAGCCCCCAGCCCCCCTTTTTTTAACTTAGTCTTTTGCTAACAGTTATGTGTGCATGTGGTGTGCGTGTGGGGTGCCAAATGTAGTTTTTACCATAGTCCCTAGGTCCCGCTACATTACCTCGTTCAAGCCCCTCACGGAACCATCACGTTTTCCCAACAAATCCCCATCTTACGTTATATGGAAGAGAGAGAGAGAGAGAGAGAGAGAGAGGAGAGAGAGAGAGAGGGAGGAGGAGAAAGAAAGAGGAGGAGGAGGAGGGATGAGATTGACTGAGGAAGAGGATTGATAGGTAGAGAGCGAAAAAATCAAGAGAGAAGAGGGCATTTAACTAGGGTAGCTTTCATGAGCACTGGTGGGTGATACTTACTTGAGCTCAAGAAAAGTGCTAGTGACTACATCACTAAGAAATATGACTCCCCATTCCCTGAAACCATTCCCTGCCTTGGTGAAGGGTGGGGCCTCATGATCCCCTGCCCATTTCATGATGGAATAAAGGGGGCCAGTCCTTTTTATCTTTTTTTGTGGATCAGTTTTTGGTTGCCTGAGTGGATATAAAGGGAAACGCTCATGAAAAGCAATGCCTCAGGGGAAGCCAAGAAAGTGTTGAATAGCTTGGTCTGGAGTTACAGACACCTGTTTAGCAGCCATGTGGGTGATGGAACTGAACCCAATTCCTAGGCAAAATAGTCAGTGCGTTCAACAACTGCCTAGCCGTTTCTCCAGCCGCTCCCACCCCCAACCCAGGGCCCACTCTGGTACAGGTCTGCAGGTAATCACCACTGCTATGCAGTGCAGCAGGCACATCATGTCCTGTCCAGAAGATAACATTTTACAGCACTCCTCCTCATCTTCTACTTCATATATTCTCTCCATCCCACGTCTCTGATGTTCCCCTGAGATGGGGGTGGAGGATGGCATAGAGTGCCTCATTTAGGGCTGATGCTAGTAGTCCACTATTCTTGTCCTTTGCTTAACTGATGCCCACGGCAAACAGAAGCTTCTCTGACCAAGGCAGACAGAAAGTATCTAGTAGTAGAAAATAAAAAATATTCAGATGGTCACCTTGTGTAGTGGGTGCATGGCTTTAATCCTGGTGGTCAAGAGACAGGGACAGGTGAATCTCTGTGATTTCAAGGCCAGCCTGGTCGACATACAAGACTATCTCAAAAACACACACAAAAATCAGAAGGCATTGTTCACCATGTCCAGTTCCCTTCTAAAATTGTTTACTCCAGTTTCACAATGTGTAATGGATTTTTAGTAATTTCTCTTTCTGCTCCTTATTGCCCTCACCCAGCCCCCTCTCTCTACCACTGAGACCCTTCTCAGTAAGTCCCTTTCCTACTTTCATATCCTTATTGTGCTTGTGACTTACTAAATTTAATTTGCATTGCTTAAATGAGCATGGTGGGAGGTTGTTGGTGCAGAGACAGCCTGTCAGTGGTTAAACTACTGAATAAAGTGATACTGCTTCACCCAGCAACCACTGACCAAAGGGAGTGGTGGGACCTCATGAAACACTCCTCCATACATGAGGAAATGACAGGCCCACCCAATCTTGTACGTGCAGGTCTTGTACAAGTAACAAAGCAGCTCTGAGTTCATGAGTGCAAGGTACTGCTCATCTCTGGAAGGCATCTTTTTACAACATATTTCCTCATCCTTGAGTTCTTATATTCTTTCTACCAATCTTCCCTCCGAGCCTTGGAGAAGGGAACAAGAAAGTTACTCATTTAAGAAGAGCCAGCTACCATTTTTATTTTTATTATATGTTTGTTTTGGTCTTTTCGAGACAGGGTCTCCCCTGTAGCCGCCAACGGTCCTGGAACGCACTGTAGACCAGGCTGGCCTTGAACACACAAGATCCCCTGTAGCCTCTGCCTCCCGTACTAGGAATTAAAGGCGTGCCCACCATGCCCCGGCTAGCCATTCTTTGTCTTTTATTTTATGTATTGTTGTAGAGTGTATGAATGTACTGGTGCATGTAGGTTATGGTGCACCCGTGTCCGTGCAACGCGGCAGGTCTAAGAGGGTGTGGGATTGCCTGGAACTGGAGTTCTCCCTGGAATTGAGTCACAGACGGTCTTAGCCGCCATGTGGGTGCTCGGGATCGAACCCAGGTCCTCTGCAATAGCGTGATCGGCGCTCTTAAATACTGCAAGGCTATGTCTCCAGCCCAGCTCATTTTTTAAATCAACCATTTTTGTTCCCAGAAATGCTGAACTCCCTTCTTGTGGGTACCTTCTTTCCAAAAGCCGTCTAATATTTTGCTAAATGGATAGATGGGCACTAAAGCATTAATGTTAATCACTTGTACATTTACTAACCTTGATAAGCAACTGGTGACCTGCAGATAACTGACTTCCTGTCTGGAGCAAGTCCTGTCACCTAAATAGTCTGATCCCTTGTAGTAACCCCTATCACTCATTACCTTGGCTTTAGGCTCTACGTGTTATTTTCAAGGTCTCAAGTTTTATTATGCAGTAATAAAAGGTAACAAGGGGTCTGGAGAGATGCCTAGCGGTCGAGAGCGCCAACTACTCTTGCAAAGGACACACTGTTCAGTTTCCACCTGCCAATTCCATCAGACTCTTTACTCAGAATATGGATCAGTGCTTGCTATACATCTCCAGGACCTATAACTCAGCACATGGCTCCATAATTAACATATAATGAATACTGGTTGAATGAATGAGTGAGTGAATAAATAAATAAAAAAAAAAGTAAAAACAAATAAAATTGTTTTTTAAAAGAGGTATTTATTGGACAATTTAGAATAGAATTCTAGAAACCTGAATTCCAAGAGTTAGACGTGGGTGCTGCCATACGTGCTATGTTGAACTCAGGGATATTCTCTGTAAGTCCAGGTGTGGTAGTGTTCTTTGTGGCTGAAATTGAAAAAAAAATAAAGATTTTTGCACATATTGAGTGAAAGATCAATTGGTAAAGTACATTAGCCACTTGTAAAATCTATCCAATCCCACACATGCTGTTGTATGACTTCCTGTAGCTGCCCTGGCACAGAGTCAAGAATTTTTCTGATAGAACATAAATAGGCCCTGCCATTAATACCTTGATGGAAACAATCAACCAAGCCCATGAAAACAGTCAAGACTATGTGAGGCCAGGTTCTTGTGCTAGGAAATGAGGAGGGGCATTGGAGGCCTGGAGAGTGAAGAGATTTCATGGAGCCTCAGACAGAGAAGACACACATTAATTACAATGCCGGAAGGTTGCTAGGCAGCTGCACGCAGACCTATAGGCAAACAAGCACACATAGGCAGATGCTAAGGGCTCCAACCTCAAGGCCATATTACACGGAATCACACAAAAGAGGCACTTTGCTAAAATAGTTATAGAGGGGGGGGCTGGGGAGAAGAATCCGCCTAGCAGTTAAGAGCACTGACTGGGCTCTGCACTTGGTTGCAGGACCCGGTTTTGATTCCCCAGCACCCGAGCACCCACAAACACATGGTGGCTGAAGAACCACCTCTTTAACTCCAATCACGGGGAATCCTGACATCTGACAACACCCCTCGTTCTGAGTCTCCATCCCTCGATCCTCTCCGCAGTATTTTGCAACATCCAGATGCAAGCAAATTGCACAAATCTACATGGCAAGACAGGTACATTTGTTGCATATAAATAAATAAATAAATAAATAAATAAATAAATAAATAAATAAAGTTTAGAATAAGATTACATCACTGTTTTTCTGCTTGGGTAAGGTCGCCTCTTCTGTTCTCCTCTTCACTTCTTGGCTCTGGGCCCTCCAGTTGTCAAGCCATTTAGAGTGTTGAACATATAACCTAGCGTTAAGACATTTTTTTTTTTTGTGTGGGTTGTANAGAGAGAGAGAGAGAGAGAGAGAGAGAGAGAGGAGGAGAAAGAAGAGGAGGAGGAGGAGGAGGAGGAGGAGGAGGAGGAGGAGGAGGAGGAGAGGGAGAGAGAGAAATCAAGAGAGAAGAGAGCATTTAACCAGGGTAGCTTTCATGAGCATTGGTGGGTGATACTTACTTGAGCTCAAGAAAAGTGCTAGTGACTACATCACTAAGAAATATGACTCCCCATTCCCTGAAACCATTCCCTGCCTTGGTGAAGGGTGGGGCCTCATGATCCCCTGCCCATTTCATGATGGAATAAAGGGGCCAGTCTTTTTATCTTTTTTTTGTGGATCAGTGTTTTGCCTGCGTGTATATAAGTGCACCTCATGAAAGCAATGCCCAGGGAAGCCAGAAGAAAGTGTTGAATATCTTGGTACTGGAGTTACAGACACCTGTTAGCAGCCATGTGGGTGATGGGAACTGAACCCAAGTCCTAGGCAAAAGTAGTCAGTGCTTTCAACTGCCTAGCCGTTTCTCCAGCCGCTCCCACCCCCAACCCAGGGCCCACTCTGGTACAGGTCTGCAGGTAATCACCACTGCTATGCAGTGCAGCAGGCACATCATGTCCTGTCCTGAAGATAACATTTTACAGCCCTCCTCCTCATCTTCTACTTCATATATTCTCTCCATCCCACGTCTCTGATGTTCCTTGAGATTTGGGGTGGGGAGGATGGCATAGATGCCTCATTTAGGGCTGAATGCTCAGTAGTCACTTATTCTTGTCTTTGCATTAACTGATGCCCACTGCAAACAGAAGCTTCTCTGACCAAGGCTGAGCAGAGAAGTCATCTAGGAGTAGAAAAATAAATATTCAGAAGGCAGCCTTGTGTATTGGTGCATGGCTTTAATCCTGGTGGTCAAGAGACAGGGACAGGTGAATCTCTGTGATTTCAAGGCCAGCCTGGTCTACATACAGAGACTATCTCAAAAACACACACAAAAAATCAGAAGGCATTTTGTCACCATGTCCATTCCTTCTTAAAATTTTTACTCCAGTTTCACAAATGTGTAATGGATTTTAGTAATTTCTGCTCCCTATTGCCCTCACCCAGCCCCCTCTCTCTACCACTGAGACCCTTCTCAGTAAGTCCCTTTCCTACTTTCATATCCTTATTGTGCTTGTGACTTACTAAATTTAATTTGGATTGCTTAAATGAGCATGGTGGGAGGTTGTTGGTGCAGAGACAGCCTGTCAGTGGTTAAACTACTGAATAAAGTGATACTGCTTCACCCAGCAACCACTGACCAAAGGGAGTGGTGGGACCTCATGAAACACTCCTCCATACATGAGGAAATGACAGGCCCACCCAATCTTGTATGTGCAGGTCTTGTACAAGTAACAAAGCAGCTCTGAGTTCATGAGTGCAAGGTACTGCTCATCTCTGGAAGGCATCTTTTTACAACACATTTCCTCATCCTTGAGTTCTTATATTCTTTCTACCAATCTTCCCTGAGCCTTGGAAAGGGACAATAAAGTTACTCCATTTAAGACAGAGCCCATCTACCATTTATTATTATTATTTTTTTTTTTTTGGTCTTTTCGAGACAGGGTCTCCCTGTAGCCCCAACTGTCCTGGAACTCACTGTAGACCAGGCTGGCCTTGAACTCACAAAGATCCACCTGCCTCTGCCTCCCAAGTACTAGGATTAAAGGCGTGCACCACCATGCCCGGCTTAGCCATTCTTTTTCTTTTATTTTATTTATTTTGTAGGTGTATGAATGTACTGTGTGCATGTAGGTTTGTGCACCCGTGTCGTGCAATGCTGCAGAGGTCAGAAGAGGGTGTGGGATTGCCCTGGAACTGGAGTTCTCCTGGAATTGGAGTCACAGACGGTTCTTAGCCGCCATGTGGGTGCTGGGGATCGAACCCAGGTCCTCTGCAAGAGCAGTCGGCGCTCTTAACTGCAAGGCTATCTCTCCAGCCCAGCTCATTTTTTAAATCAACCATTTTTGTTCCCAGAAATGCTGAACTCCCTTCTTGTGGGTACCTTCTGTCCAAGCCGTCTATCTTTTGCTAAATGGATATATGGGTCACTAAAGCAATATGTATCACTTGTACATTTACTAACCTTGATAAGCAACTGGTGACCTGCAGATAACTGACTTCTTGTCTAGAGCAAGTCCTGTCACCTAAATAGTCTGATCCCTTGTAGTAACCCCTATCACTCATTACCTTGGCTTTAGGCTCTACGTGTTATTTTCAAGGTCTCAAGTTTTATTATGCAGTAATAAAAGGTAACAAGGGGTCTGGAGAGATGCCTCAGTGGTCAAAAGCATGGCTCCTCTTTCAAGGACCAGTGAATCACACCATATCACTCACATGGTAGCTCATTACCATCCCTAACTCCAGTTCCCAGGAATGCTACCTCATCTTGTGGCTTCCACGGGCATTGCATGCCTATGATCCACTGACATACATGTAGGCAGAATATTGATAGGCATAAAATAAGTAAACAAATAAAATTGTTTTAAAAAGAGGTATTATTGGACAATTTAGAATAGAATTCTAGAAACCTGAATTCCAAGAGTTAGACGTGGGTGCTGCCATACGTGCTATGTTGAACTCAGGGATATTCTCTGTAAGTCCAGGTGTGGTAGTGTTCTTTGTGGCTGAAATTTAAAAAAAAATAAAGATTTTTGCACATATTGAGTGAAAGATCAATTGGTAAAGTACATTAGCCACTTGTAAAATCTATCCAATCCCACACATGCTGTTGTATGACTTCCTGTAGCTGCCCTGGCACAGAGTCAAGAATTTTTCTGATAGAACATAAATAGGCCCTGCCATTAATACCTTGATGGAAACAATCAACCAAGCCCATGAAAACAGTCAAGACTATGTGAGGCCAGGTTCTTGTGCTAGGAAATGAGGAGGGGCATTGGAGGCCTGGAGAGTGAAGAGATTTCATGGAGCCTCAGACAGAGAAGACACACATTAATTACAATGCCGGAAGGTTGCTAGGCAGCTGCACGCAGACCTATAGGCAAACAAGCACACATAGGCAGATGCTAAGGGCTCCAACCTCAAGGCCATATTATACAGAATCACACAAAAGAGGCACTTTGCTAAAATAGTTATAGAGGGGGCTGGAGAGATCGCCTAGCAGTTAAGAGCACTGACTGCTCTTGCAGAGGACCCGAGGTTTGATCCCCAGCACCCACATGGTGGCTGAGAACCCTCTTTAACTCCAAGTCCAGGGGAATCTGACACCCTCTTCTGATCTCCGCAGTATTGCACAACACAGATGCACAAATCTACATGCAGACAGTACATTCATATAAATAAATAAATAAATAAATAAATAAATAAATAAATAAATAAAGTTATAGAATAGATTACATCACTGTTTTCTTTGGGGAAGGTCTCTGGGCCTCCAGTGTCAGCCATTTAGTGTTGACCCATAGCGTTAGCCATTTTGGCCTGTTCTGGATATCTGTATTAGCACCATATTGCCTAAACATAAATCAGTCCTTACAGACTTTATTCCCTTGAGAGTGTAAAGAAAGTAGTTAACTACAGCTTTGGGGTGTGGGTGGTATGCTGGTGTTCACTTTATAGTTCTGTCAACCTTCCTTTTTTGTCTTCAGATTTTCACAGTGAAACATTGTGGGAGAGAAAAAGAACAAGGGCTCCTGATTGTTTAGTTATAAAGGGAAATGAAAAATTGTCCAATAGTCTGGGCGTGAGGAAAATCATGAGGGTCCTGGGCAAAGGAGACATCAGTAGTCTGATGAAGAGGCAAAGCTTGACTAAAGCAGGTTTAAGAAAGAACCTGATTTGCTAAGCCTGGTCGTTTGCATGAGAATGTAGCTCATAGGCTCCAAGTATTGGAACCTTTAGCTCCCATTTGATGGTGCTTTTTGAGGAGGGTCATGGAACCTTCAAGCCATGCTGGAGGAAGTGCATCGCGGGGGTTGGGGGCTTTGAGAATTTTCTCTCTCTCTCTCTCTCTCTCTCTCTCTCTCTCTCTCTCTCTCTC